>CM053035.1:86829647-86952416 GCA_028564925.1 Lithobates sylvaticus
TACATATATACCTGGCCCTCTTTAACCGTGAATAGGGGACGGCCTATTGGTAAGATATAAGCTGTATGTTGAGCTTATCCTCCTGCAATTAAGAGGACTACCCTTTGTAAATCTATTCTAAATCCATCACCTGGCGAGATTAGATTTTGGGGGAGTTTGGTCTGGCAATATGTCAGCCAGGAGGAGAATGGATGAGCAGGCCAACCAGGAGAATGTCGGGACACAATCATTAAGATCAGCCAAAGACAAAGACAAGGAAAAGGGGGTTCAACCCACAATAACAAATGGGGCATCAGCTGCAGCAAAGCTGGAAAAGTACGCTCACACCCCAGATCACACTCCAACTAAAGGAGGACAGCAACCCCAGGTTAAAATGCCAACTGACAGAAAGAGCCAAGGACAACCAAACAACCCAGTAGGGGCCCCAGTAAAAAATTCAACCAACAAAAATCTGGGGGTCCCGGGGAAATCAGAACTGGCCTCGGTTCAAGCATCAATGGTAGAAGCAGAGCCGACACTAAAAGATGTATTGACGGCGGTTAATATATGTAAACATTCCCTAGGGGAATTATGCGGTCAAATGAAAAATGTTAAAGATGAACTGTCCTTGATGCGCCAGGAGCTTGAAAAGACGGCTGACAGAATAACAGCAACTGAAGGGAGAATTAGTCAAATCGAGGATGATATGTACCCATTAAATCAAGAGGTTAAAAGTCTAAAAGAGCAATCGGATAAATTTGCAGGAAAACTGGACGAATTGGAAAACAGACTCCGAAGGGATAACGTGAGGCTGGTAGGCCTACCGGAAAAGAGTGAAGGATCTGATCCGATCGTATTCATGGAAAAATGGCTCATTGAAGTATTTGGAAGAGAGACATTCTCACAACAATTCTCGGTTGAAAGGGCGCATAGAGTTCCGTCTAGACCTCCACCCCAAGGAGGGCACCCTAGATCTATGTTAATGAAATTTTTGAATTTCAAGGATAAAGTGACGCTTCTCCGCAGGGCTAGAGAGATGGGGAACATTTTTTTTAATGGAGTTAAAGTTTCATTATATCCTGATTTTTCACCCGATTTGCAGAGGCGTAGAGCAGGTTTTATAGAGGTTAAACGTAGACTCCAGAAATTTGATGTCATTTATGCATTATTGTACCCAGCCCGGCTACGTGTGGTAGCTCTGGGAGAGACCTTTTTTTTTGATTCCCCTGCAAGTGTGACAACATGGCTGGAGGATAGAAAAGGCCAACTAATAAACAAAACGAGGGGATAACAAGGTTAAGGGAAAGGGAATAAACATAGAGGGATGGGAAGGGATGTGTTCTTAGAGATGTGTGTTTCAGAGAAATTTAATGTGTACATATACGGAGTGGAGGGTGGTGAGAGTCACATAGCACGAAAGGGAGGATATGATTGATTGGGGTAAGGATAAAAATATAGTTTTTGATGTGTGTAGGGTAGGGGAGGGAGGAGGGCGGAGGGTGGGAGTGGGTTTGTATACAAGAGAGGGGGAGGGAGAGGGGAGGGTGGTAGGTACGGGAGGAGGGCGGAGGGTGGGAGTGGGTTTGTATACAAGAGAGGGGGAGGGGGAGGGGGAGGGAAGGGGGAAAGGTATGGGATGCTTGGTAAGGGTCACAAAAAAAGCCTCTGGGGATAACCTAGATTGGTACATGGGGGGAGGGGGGAGGTGGGGTCATCGATGTAAAAATTGGAAAAAACATGTAACACATATGAAAGTAAGCGGCAAGCAAAAAACACTTATAGATAAATATTTAGAAGAAAGTTTCACATTTTCTCACTTAGAAAGACATATCAAGATACGATGCAAAATTTGGGAAGGAAAAAAAAAAAAAAAAAAACACTGATAAACAAATATATAGAAGAAAGATTCACATTTTATCACATAGTGGGAAATATTAAGATAGGCAAAGGATTTTCTATTTACCTTTCTTTTTCACAAGGGTTTTTCCCTCTTGTTAAAAGTTTCTCTTCCCTTTCTCGTTTCTTTCCCTCTCTGTTTCTTTTATTTTATTTTATTTTTTTTTTTCCTTTCCCCTTCTCTCCCTTTTCCCCCTCTCTCCTTGGTGTTATGTTCTAGGCATCAATAGGGATTCCATTTTCTATTGCTTTCTTTTCTTGATAGCCTATGCAGACTAGGGTAATTAATATCGGTTCCTGGAATGTACGGGGGTTGGGTACACCGGCTAAGAGAGCAGCTGTGGTAGAGACCCTGGAAAGGAGTGATGTAGGATTGATCTGCCTACAGGAGACACATTTAACCCAAGATACTAAATTACTAAATCAGAGTAAAAAATATCAACATCAATACCACTCGGTACACACCTCCTACTCAAGGGGAGTGGCGGTGATGGTAAGAAAAGAGGTGGGCTTCACCTGTCGGCAGACCAGTATAGATAGGGAAGGACGGTATATTTTCCTGCATTGTGTAATAGAAAATCGAGAATATGTTCTTGCCAATATTTACATCCCCCCTCCGTTTAAGCTTGATGTGATGTATAGCCTAATGGAATTCTTATCAGACAAAGCTGGGATACCAGTCATAGCAGTAGGGGACTTTAATGAGGTTATTAATAAAAAATTAGACAGGTTTCCTTTAGGTACACAGAGGCAGAAGGTAGATGAGAGCCGATTACATCAGTTCTTACAAGAAGTGGGGCTGTTTGACATGTGGAGAGTGAGAAACCCGGGGGTGCTGCAATTCTCGTGTTTCTCAAGTTCCTATTCTACTCTTTCACGGATCGATTTAGCCTTGGGAAACGGAGAAGCATGCCAAACAGTAAGGGATATTGAATATCAGCCTAGGGGGGTATCGGACCATGCCTTGTTGATTGTCTCAATAAATTTAGAAGGGAAAAGACCTCCCAGAACATGGAAAATGAATCCAGTCTGGTTCGAAATAATAGGGGATCCAAATGAGGTGCTGTTAAAACTGGAAGAATTTATAGAGTTTAACAAAGAGACAGTGACAAGAGGAGTAATGTGGGATGCACTGAAGGCCTATCTGCGAGGTATCCTTATTCAATTAGTCTCAAAAATCAAAAAATCCTCAAGAGAATGGGAAAAAAATAGTAAGATGGAGTTGTTGAAAGCAGAAAGAGAATACGTTGAAGACCCCACCCCAGAAAGACAATGTAGATGGCTAACTAAACAACAGGAATACAAAGAAGTAATTATTAGGAAATCAGAGAATAAAAGACTGTTTCAGAAACAGGTGGCTTATGGGGAGGGGGAAAAGGTCGGAAAGATGTTGGCACAGTTAGTGAGAGCTAACTCCCCTCCCTCCACCGTCCCAGCGATTAGGACGGAGAAAGGAGAAATCTCATTAAAGATGTCAGTAATTACAGAGACTTTTAGAATATACTATGACAAATTATATAAATCGCGGGGGACGATAGAGGAAGGGGAAGCGGACACATTTTTTAGTAACGCTGAAATTACGGCTCTCACTGAAGAAGAAAGGGAGGCAATGGAGGCACCGTTAACGCTGGAGGAAATCCAGCTGGCGGTAAAAGAAATGGCCAATCAGAAATCACCAGGACCAGATGGTCTCCCCGCGGAAACCTATAAGCAATATGGGAAAATTCTACTGCCAGAACTTCTTAAGGTATTAAACTGGGCAAAGGAGGAGGGGAAGTTGCCAACGTCTATGACAGAGGCAACGATAATAGTTCTGCATAAAGAGGGGAAGGACCCATTAGAGACCAAGTCTTATAGACCGATTTCCCTACTCTGCTCGGATGCTAAAATATTAGCTAAAGCAATGGCAATTAGATTAAACAAAATTATCTCTAGATTAATACATCCTGATCAAACAGGGTTTATACCCTGTAGGTCTACTAGTATGAACATTAGGAGACTATACCTTAATTTACAGATACCAATAGAGAACACGGGTACAAGGGCAGTCATGGCGTTAGATGTGGTTAAAGCTTTCGATAGCTTAGAGTGGGGATATTTATGGCGAGTCTTAAAGGAATTTGGATTTGGCCCCTCGTTTATTAAATGGATTAAAACCCTGTATAAGGGTCCCAGTGCTAAAATTAGGGTTAATGGTGAGTATTCCGAGGGGATTCAATTGGAGAGAGGGACAAGGCAGGGCTGCCCATTGTCCCCCCTGCTCTTCGCGCTTGCAATGGAACCCTTAGCAAGTGTAATTAGATCAAACACAAACATGCAGGGGTTCCGAAGAGCAGGGGGTGAAGAGAGAATCGCACTGTATGCGGACGATGTCCTTCTCTTCCTGGGGGATACGGGGCAATCCCTCAGGCAGGTGATGAACATCCTCACGGACTTTGGTAAAATCTCAGGACTCACCATAAACTGGGAAAAATCTGCATTATTGCCTATAGATCCTCTAGGGAACCAGAACGTACAGGATATTTCACAGCTAGAGGTAGTTGAACAAATGAAATACTTAGGCATATATATAACAAGGAACCCTAACAATTACATAAACGATAATATAGTACCGCTTTTAGCTAGATTTAAAAGTAAAATTGCAATCTGGAGACGTCTCCCATTGTCGATCGCAGGGAGGTGTAACCTAATCAAAATGGTATGGCAGCCACAGCTTCTGTACCTGCTGCATAACTGTCCAATATGGATAGATAAAAAATGGTTCAGAAAGATAGACATGTTGTTTAGGGAACTTATATGGAAGGGAGGTCAGCCTAGGATTGGGTTACAAACACTACAACTAGCAACAAGAAAGGGAGGAATGGCAGTACCGCATCCACGGAGCTACTTCCTAGCAGCCCAACTGCAACATCTAGGAACTATGACAGGAGGAAGCAACAAGGAATTAATGATTGCAGGAACCCCGCACAAATCAATAGTAGAAGCCCTTGAGGCAAATTCCTTTCTTTACAGAATCCCCACGGTGAGACTGGCCTTAAAAGTGTGGAAGGCAGTAAAAGTAGTAAAAGGGTTAGAGGGTATGACAAAATATGCCCCCCTCTGGAATAATAAAAACTTACAGGAAGTAGAAAAGATAGGGAAAATTAGAGAGTGGGAAATAAAAGGGATAGATAAGTTGGCACAGATGTACGAGGGCAAGGTATTGAAGACATTTACAGCACTGCGAGCGGAATATGATATACCTAAACATTCCTTCTATAAATATCTACAAATTAGACACGCTTTAAATAGTCAATTTAAGAATCAAGATCCAATTTGGAACAACTCTCCAGTGTATCAAAGAATAGGCTCCCAAAACAAGAGTAGAGGATTTATAGCAGAAATTTATTCACACATATGCGAAGGTAGCATAGAAAATCCAGAACAGCTTAAGTGTAGGGGGAAATGGGAGAAAGAATTTGGAACGTTCTCAGATGAACAGTGGCTGAGGATATTGGAGAAAGGACACGTGGTATCGGTCTCGCCTGCTCAGAAGGTCTCATATTTGATGCTGTTACACAGGACATACTATACACCTAAGAGACTATATGAGTTCGGATTGAGAACAGATGCCAGGTGCCCTAGGTGCCAGGATACTGGGGATTTAGCACATATGGTATGGAAGTGCCCAAAACTGCACCGTTACTGGACTGAAATCCTTAACATCCTGAACACCGTATTAGAAGTTAGACTGGAAATGAACCCCAGACTGTGTATAATGGGATTGGATGAGGGGATAAATGGTGGTCCCTCTGTAATCAACGCTGTGATGAGAGGCTTGTTCCAGGCGAGAAAATTAATAGCGCAGAGGTGGCAGGCTGAGAAACCCCCAACGGTAGGAGAATGGAAAAGGTTAACAACAGAAACAGTATGGAAAGAAAGAACAGTGTATATAAGGAGAGGAAATCTGAGAGAGTTTGAAGCTATGTGGAGACCATGGTTGGATAAATTGGAAAATCCACTATGAGGTGGGGGGAGAGAGAGGGAGAGGGAATAAGCCGGGTGTCAAGAGGGAAGGTTGGGAAGGATAAAAGGGACTAAAGGTTGAAGGGTACTCCTTGCAAAGTGTGAGAAGTGGAACTTTTTTCTTTTTTTCTTTTTAAATGTATGTACTATGTAAGTAAAGAATGTATTTTGTATAATAATGAAGAAAATAAATAAAGATTATATAATTTAAAAAAAAAAATTATAGTAAGACAACCTGGAGCTGACTGTATTGGATAAGAGAGAACGTAAAATCAGAATAACTTGAAATTTTCCCCCCTAATTCAACCCCACAGATACAGAAAACCTCCAATAATGGGCCAAGTCAAGTCAGTGCACCACCACAGCATACTATTTGCACTGCTCTTTTAGGCGCTTCAAAATTCAAAATTGACTCCAGAGAGGAGGCCATAGCAAGATTGATTGAGCGCACCAGATTACCAACCAGAACGATTGAATGTGATGACTTTGTTAGCATGATGGAGACAGTAGATAGGAAGCTGATTGTTCCAAAGAAAACTAAAATAAGCAATCTGATGGACAAACAGTATGAAGCTGAAAAACAAAAATTCAAAAAGAAACTGGCTGCTGCCCCGGAGAGTATTTATTTGCACTGCTTTGTGGACCAAAAAAGGTCTCACAGCTTCATTCCTTGCTAAAGGTGCATGCTACTTTTGTGTTGAACAACATAAACCTGAACACATATTGTTGGCCCTTGAACAAATGACCCATAACACTGCACAGTCAATTAAATCATGTGTGGACAAATGCTTAACAGTGATAATAGACAACGGGAGTAATATGGTGGCAGCATTAAAACAAACCGCAGCAGCAGCCTGCTTTTGCAGAACATACCAAAACCCTCCAGATTGACACCATGTCCATGTCCCTGCCCTCTTTGATCTACTCAGGCACCTTGATGACTTTAAATGGAACACTAGCTACCAAGACCTTGCCACAATTGCACAGAAAATGAAACGGAATGTGAACCAGCGTTTTTCTTCATTCTTAGATCCAACTGATGAAATGTTCTCGCCACTAGCAGCAGTTGCTTGTTTTGTCAACTCTACTGTCTGTGAAACCCTTGTTGATGTGGCAGATGAGATTTTCAGAAACGGTTTTAAAAAGGCAGAGGGGTATGCTGTAAGAAAACCCACATTACCCCACACACAAGATGAGGCATTTTTTGAAGATGATATGGAACAGGAGAAAATTGAAAAATCACAGGAAGTGGAAGAAGCACCATCCACATCTAAGCAGCTAGTCTTTCGGTTTCTTGCTAAATGCTGCAGAAGACCCATGCAGAGGATCTCCCCAAACAGCATAGAGCAGCAGATCAGAAAAGATAGGAAGCACTTTTGTACCAAGTTACCAAGAGGGCTCCGGAACAGATTTTTGGCTGTCAGAGTGACACTTTTTATCACCAGCTAAAACCTTTTGTATTAGACCTGCTTCTCAAGCTTTTGCAGAGAGGAAATTCAGTGTCACAGGTGACCTCTGTAAAGGTCGGCGGAATAAAGTAAGGGTCATGTTGGCACAAGGCGCTTTCCTTAAAATGAATTGAAATCAATAGAAGAGTTTAATTCTCCAGGAATTTCTAATATAAGAAGCATACCTAATACTGGTGGGTTGTGCTTATTGCGATAGGAAGAATCAATAATTTAACAAAAGTTTTAATTTTAATTAAATTCATAGGAAAAATACGCAGGCTACAAATGCCATTAGTATGTGGAACTATAACCACCCCTTTTTATTCACTCCTCTCTCTCTTAGCATTGACAAATTTGACAATAGAAGTAAATATCACACCAATGAAAAAGAAAAATAGGTCAGTAACTGTCAAAAAGGGCAGCCTTACGTCGGGATCCCTAGTAGTCTTTTTAGTGTGATATTTACCTCATTGCAAATGCTGAGAGAGAGAGGAGTTGATAAAAAGTAGTTATAAAAAGTAGTTATAATCCACACTAATGGCATGATTGTAGACCGTGCACTTTTTCTTTGTATCTGAGAATTAGAACTGTTGAAATAAAAAACTGACAGTAAACTGATTCTTATTGTAGAAATAAGCATTGCCCTCAAGTATTGGTTTATTATGCTGTGCCAGACTGCCAGTGACAGTGCCTGTGCAGTGTGCTGTGTGCTTGTAGCTGCTAAAATGTTTTCTTGTGTTCTGTTCAGTTTCTTGAACCGTTAAAGTTCATGTAAATGTGCACTGCTTGTTGGCATCACGCAAAGCGTTTTTATCTTTTTTATTAACTTTACACTTCTGTCAAGAAAGCAATATTCTTGTAACGAAACTTACTTAAAGACGTTATATAACAACTAAATCTGTATCTGTAGTGCATGTTCAAACATTAATACCATAAATAATAACATATTAGATTTTTAACTCCAGGCGTATATAATGAGTTTGGAAATGCTTAAATAATGCATTACAATTTAGCTAAACCCATTAGAGTTTAGACGACTAAAATTTGTTTTAGTCGACTAAAATCTCCAGTACATTTTAGTCCACTATATACAACTAAAACTAAAACAATTGCAGATGACTTAAATGGATTTTGACTAAAACCAAAATTAACAGTTTTCTAGCTTGCGGGACCACAATCTAGATGCCAGCAGCCTAAGAGTGATTTTCACTGGGCTATGTTAACCACTTGCCGTATAGCAATATGAAGTTGGCAAAGTGGTTCTGTTGCTACTGGGCTATGTTAACCACTTGCCGTATAGCAATATGAAGTTGGCAAAGTGGTTCTGTTTTCTTGACCGGACGTCATCAGGATAAAAAGCCGACGCTCAGTGCGGCGATCGGAGGTGCTGTGTTTCAGCCTGACACAACGCATCTCCAATCGTGGTATGGAGCCTCCCACCTGATCAGCTGTGACCAATCACAGCTGATCATCGCGTGAACCCGGAAGTGCCGGTAAACGTGCTGACAGGGAGAGCCGATCAGCGGCTCTCCCTGTCAGAGGGGCGGTCTGCACTGATAATCAGCACATTGATTATCAGTGCAGCCCCCATCAGAGGTGCCCATCAGCTGCCAGCCTGTGCCAATCAGTGCCTATAAATGTGTCAATCAGTCTCCATAAAAGGCCAATCAGTGCCCCATCAGTAATACTTGTCAGTGCCCTTCAGATGTCACTCAGTAATGCCTGTCAATAGCTCCTCATCAGTGCTGCCTATCCAGTGCCACCTATTAATGCCCATTAGTATCTCCTATCGGTGCCCATCATTTTTTTTTTTTCAAAAATGTTGGTCTTTTTTAGTTTGTTTAGGAAAAAATAAAAACACCAGTGGTGATTAAATACCACCAAAAGAAAGCTCTATTTGTGGGAAGAAAATTATAAAAATTTAATTTGGGTACAGTGTTGCATGATCACGCAATTGTCATTCAATGTGCGACAACGCTGAAAGATGAAAATTGTCCTGGGCAGGAAGGGGGAACGTGCACGATGTTGAAGTGGTCAATTAAACAAATAACCCTTTAGCTGACACCACCTATTTTTGACAGAGAGGCATAAATTCATAATCTTAGCAATACCAATTATGATTTTAGAATACATGTCTGTAACACACACTGTCACCACAGACAGATATGTTCAGCGATTTAGTGTATACGCTATTCAAGAGATAGGGATTAGTTTCGTTTGCATTAAAAGCTTAGCGGCAAGGTTAACACTTTTCAAAATAAGGTTTAAAATCGAAAAGGTCAAATTGGTGCAAATAAAATATTTACAGAAAAAAGGGTGTTACAAAGAAATAAAGAAATAATACAGCAACAGAGAAATAAAACTGATTTGAGAGGGAATAATAGTTAGTGTCCTTGGTTTTATCAGAGTTCAGTTGATGAGCCAGGTATTCTCGGTTCTCAAGCTTGACAGACTGTTTCTTGTTTGAAGTTGCATGAGAATTGTCAACTGTCTTGGCATCTCCCTTTTTCTCTGGGATCAAAGTAGTGTTGACAGGGGCCATCTGACCAATTAAATGTCTGAGGAGGAGTTATGGGATGTCCTGGGTTTATGACAGTACCATGGCCATCCCTTACACAGTTTTGTACTACTATTAATATCTTCCAATATGTACTGGTTGCATTCCTGAAACTGATAGATTATTGTTCAGCATTGAATTTCATGTCCAGGGATCAGTGTTGGTAATCTTACTTTAAAAAAGTAATTAGTTAAGTTATAAATTACTTCTCCCAAAAAGTAATTGCTTTAGTAACTCAGTTACTACATTGGAAAAGTAATTACCGTATATACTTGAATATAAGCCGAGATTTTCAGCCCATTTTTTAGGGCTGAAAGTCCCCCCCTCGGCTTATATTCGAGTCACCGCCGTCTGCCTACATGAACAGCGTGTCATGCAGACAGACGGCAGTTTTCAAAAGCCGCGCCGCCTCCTCCCGCCCGTGATAGGCGAACACTAATTTTCCCAGCAGTACAGTGTTCCGCCTATCACGGATGTCCTGTCATTCTCATCTCATGGACGAGGATGAGAGAATGTCCGTGATAGGCGGAACACTGCACACTGACTGCTGGGAAAACAGCGTTCCTCCTATCACGGACGAGGAGGAGGAGGAGGCGCGGCTTTTTAATTTTAGAATGGCGCCGTACACGCTGTGGGGGGACAGAGCAAAGACCGATGACAGGTGGCAGATGGCACAGGACGGAGGGCACAAGGACGGTGGGCACAGGACGGATGACAGAGGACCCGCAGATCGGCACAGGTAGGCTGCAATGGGGACACAGGGGGGGGGGGGTCTGTACAGGGGACAGGCAGCTGCAGATGGGCATTGCTGACCCTCTTTTCCACTTACAGTAGCTGCTGCATTTTGTACCCTCGGCTTATACACGGGTCAATGCATTTTTCCCATTTTTTGTGGTGAATTAGGGGCCTCGGCTTATACTCGGGACGGCCTATACTCGAGTATATACGGTAGTTACGCAGCAAAGTAACTGACTTTTTTTTTAAAATATTCTGTACGTGTAACTAAGGGGCGGGTCTTGTATTACTGTAAGCAAGGGGCGCATTTATTATTATTGTTATATATCGTGTAACCAAGGGGCTGCTTTATTATTACTCTAACCAATGGGCAGATCTGTTATAGCGTGTAAGCAAGTGGCGGGTCTATTATTATTATATCGTGTAAGGGACGGATGGCTACAGTAGAGGGCGAATGTTAAATTAATGGGCAGAGCTCAATATATAACAATAATAATAAATGCACCCCTTGGTTACAGTAATACTCGACCCACCCCTTACTTACACGATAGACGCCCCTTGCAGAGTAGCACGAGCATCAGGAGCGTGCGGCATCGCCTCGTACAATTACATGTTAACTGCACCTGCGCGGTGTAGAGTTCACTCAGAGCTGTTTAGGTTCGGCAATTTTTGGAAGCTCCGTAGTCCTTCGTACTGCGCAAGCCCTGTGCCTGCGCAGTACAGGGGGTCCTTATCCGGCGGGGGAACTTTTTCGGCAGGACACCGGAATTACACTACTGCCATCTAGTGGCGGTAGATGTAATTGGGGTAACTAAGCCAAAGTAATGGGAACTGAGTTACCATGAGGGGAAAAGTAATCAGTTAGATTACTCGTTAAACTTCTAAAGTAACTGCGTTAGGTAACTCAGTTTATTTTAACTCAGTTACTTACATCACTGCCAGGGATACTAAACACAGGGTATCTAAGATAAACCTGTCACCCAGGAGGTAGGATACTGCTATCTTCCATTCTGTATGTGCTGGCCTAGTGGTGTTTTACCTCAATTTGTTCAGCATGATAGTCCCCATTAAAATATATACTTAATATTAAGGTGTCATGTTCCTTTGTGATTTTATGAATCATGGGTTGTGAATTGGCAGAGGTCTCCGAGTGGTCACATAGAGGTTGACTACTTTTTATGATCCCCATTAGTTCTGGGAAGGCATTGCTCTGTATTCTTAATGGATTTGGTCATAGTTTTATGATAGGTCGGTTCAGCAAAAATTAACAGACATCCTGCCAGAACTCAATTAGCTGTTTACAGCTCTGCAAAGGCCTAAGTAAAGATAAGTTTGTTTGAAGCTCCAAGCCCTTGTGTACTCAAGGCCCCTTTGAACTATAGCTATGTTTTGGGAGGGCAGGGGTCTGAAACAGAGCTGCTGGATCTCTGGTTTCAAAACAGAGAACATAATGACAAAATAAAATGCAATGGCTGAACGTGAACAAAATGGTTGCTACCCACACAGCTATTTGTGAGCCCAGTACACATGACCATTACAGATGGGCCTTTGATGTACTGCTGTAGGGGGTGGGCATAAAATCTGCATGACCGAGGAATAGGTAACTACTCTATGTCTACTACATGTCCCCCCAGCCAAAACCAGCATTAGAGCCTTATATGTGCAAGTTACTAATATTCGATTTTTATCCGATCAATAATAATAGCATTTCCAGAAGGAGAAAACCTAAGGCTGACAATTGATGAACCTTTCATCATGAGTAACCTATATAATTGACCAAGAACCCACAGACAAAGGGAAGGTTTGCAGATCCTACAAAAGGACCCATAACTTGGAATGGTAGGAACATTTCAACACTTTGAGGAAATCAAAATCCATATAAAATACCAATTTGTGCCAGGTAAATCCCATAAAACAGAGAAAATCACCTATTAACAGATCTGAATTAGCATTTTTTTTCATTTCAGTCTTCTTTAACAAATATAATAAATTGCAAATGACCACCTGCTGTTATAGTATACCAAAGGCTGTGGCCTTCATTTCTACATTAAAATACACTGCACCTTACCCAACAATTGATCACTCAAGTTTTCAAGCTAATGCCTGGGAGACATGACCACAAAGGTCCGTCTACATCTTTCTTCTGACAGTGACTTTTTGTAGGGCTATATTCTGACTCTGAGTAACAATGTTTCACAATGTGTAAATGTCTGTAAAGTGTTGTAATTACTCTTTGCATTTGCAGGATAAATGTTTGCTCTGGAAGTATTTATACAAGTTATAATAAATAATTCACAGTTCTGATATGGCAGATTTCATGTCAGGATTTTAAAACTTGTTTCTTAGGAGTCGTGTAAAGAATAAAATCTCAGACTGGACATTTCAATTAGCAATGCAGAGAACTATTTCATCACTAATCACTTTCCTGTAGCCCAAACTTGCTAAAGGACACTGCTCACCATAGATACATAAAATGATAGGGTCTAGTATATAGTTACTATAGTTACATCCTATAGAAAATGAATTTAGTGAGTCTGTGTTTAAAACCTACCCATGAAAACAGTTTGATTAGAGAGCAGCCCCATTCACATACATGAGAGAGTTTCACAGGTGGTGCCACCTGTCAAATTTTGCATATAGCGTAAAAATTTCCACGCTGCAATGCAAAGAATCATGGGGCTGATGCAAGTATGCGGAATTGTTTTTTATCCATGCCCTGATGTTTTGACTTTGTTGTAAGTAGATTACTAATAAAATTGTTAAACTTCAGCTGGCGGGCTTCACTATTATTGTTACTCTCTTCCTCCAACCCGTGGGAGAGTTTTTTTCCAGTTTACACCTGTTCTGGCTGAGGAAATCTTTTGGCTGAGAAATTTTGGTCTCCTATATTCCATCGATGAGTACTGGATTCGATCACACCCATTGGTTCATCAGACCTTCATCCATTTCCTTTATGTCTTCACGTGATTAATATCGCCTTCTTTCTGCTTCTATCTGGTAAGCAGATACAAACACTTTTAATTGGATTTATGCACCATTCCTTATTCCAGAAAGGATATATATACGCACCATTATTTTTTGATAGAAGATTTTGTCTTCACACAGCACCAGTTATGTTTGATTGATGGACTGTCACCATTATATTTGAACTATTGTTTTTTATACATAGATTTTATATTAAGTCTATCTTTATCACAGCGCCACATCTTGGTTTTTTGTATTATTCTTGTTTGCTGATCACAAATTGTGTTGGCTGCTTTTTTGTTTCACTTGTGTTATGTAATTAGCGCAGTTATTGTTCACCCTGGTTTACAAAGAATCATGGTGACAGCAATGTGTACTGCTCCGAGAGGCACCATGTCTGTTTGTAGGTGAGTGGTCGGGGGATGGTGGAAACACAGTTCAAACTTTAGTTCCCACTGGCCGTCCATGTGAAAAGAGTCTAAGCTAATTTAAACATTTGTTGCAACATTTGTTTTTGAAGCGATAACTTCTAATAATGATGAGTGAATCTGTTAAAATTTGGTGGATTAAAAAAACACAAAACTTTCATGTTGAGAGAGAGAGACCATTTACCATGTTCACCTTTGACCTTCTGGAGAGCTGCTAGGTAGGCCATTGGGATCGGTGAAACTGGTCAGGCCAGCGCGACCCATCTCTGGACTACATGCCTTTGACCCATATATGGTTCTACATACGTTGCAAGGCTGCTGTTTTCAAAGACAAGGGAGGAACTTATCTCGGGATCCTGGACCTGTGGACTTGATCACAAGTTGATAAGTATGATTATATTCACTATTCCTTGGAAAGGACTATTCTTTTCTGGAAAGGATTACCTCTTCATTTTGCTGTTTCATTTGGGGTTTGAGAGCGAGTCTTCATAGGGACTCTGATTGGTACAGTGGGATGGGCAGGACATGAAACAGATGTAAAAGCAATTTCGGCAATATGTAATTTTGATGGTGGCAATATGGCCCATCCTTAATAGAGGATAATTACTCCATGTCTCAGGAAGTGCTTTAAGTTTATGAAAAAGTGGAGTATAGATTGAGTTATAAAGAGAGAAATAAGAGTTAAATCGATCCCTAGGGGAGTTGATTAGGTTCCCAAGGTTAGGGGAAGGAGAGCTGCAGGGTCCAAATCAGATCAGCAGGCAGGAAAACATTTAGGTTTCTAAAAGTTTATAAAGAAGCCAAACATTTTAACAAAGTGCTTGAGGGTGATGGCTAGACCATGCAAATAAATCTTAGGGTTTGTTAAAAATAACATAATATCACAAACAAGCTTAATTTGTGGTGGTGATGATGATGTGTCCCCCATTGGACTTTAGGGCCTTGCAGCTCTACTTTGACCCTTTTCTCCTTGTTGGTTTCCTAATGAGAGCCCTGAAACTGAAAAGCACGAAACGAAAAGCGCTAAATGAAAAACGCGAAAAGAAAAGCACGAATCGACGCTCACCAAACTTCTACTAACACGAAATTAGCAGAAGGGGCCCAAAGGGTGGCACTAAAGACCAGAAAAAACACGTAGTACGTCTAGTACGCCACTATGTTCGTAATTGTTGGCCAACATTTGTGTGACCGTGTGTATGCAAGACAAGTTTGACCCAACACCCTTCGGGCAAAATTCCATGGTTTTGTTGACGGAAAGTCCGATCATGTGTATGGCTCTTTACAGTTGCTAAGCATTGAAGGTTATCTTTTCTAATGTATTAATTCTTTGCAACAAGGTTTAAACATGTTGTAAATTTTCTATATGCTTTAAACCGTGATAATATCTTCAGCTCATTTATCACTACCAGTTGTGTCTGTCTGTTTCTGATATCAGTCCACAGCCAAGATATTGGCACTTTCTTCACTTGCATTCTTGCAAGGGTTTGCAGAAATTGTATAACTAACCAGGTGTGCCAGAGGGGCTGAGGCCATTCTTGGAGTTGAGGCGTAGAACAGAGAACCCAAAAATCACCAAGCGGCTCCTTCGGGGGTGGTGCTACATAAGTGTAGGTAAATTTATGAAGGCCAAGCCTCTCTGTTTTGTCCTGGGTTGTCAGAAATCCAGGGAGAACAGGGTGACTCACAGGTAGCATCACTGAGACCTCCCCCCATTTCTAGAATGTACTAGTACCTTCTGGAAAGGGGGAGGTAAGGTGGAGCTGCCTTCTGTATTCTGAGGGCCCTGACCAATCCCCAACTTGGATTGGCAAGGGGCAGGCCTCCTCAAATACTCAGGGTCAGCCCAGCTAGGGAGGAGTTGTATTCGGGTGGAAGCTGGAGATGGAGTGTTAGGCTGTCGTGGACTTTAAGGGAGCTCCCCAGTTTGGGGGGGAGTGACCTTGGGCCTGGGCTCGTGTGCGGACGTGGCTTTTCTAAAACCATGGAGGTGTCCTGGCCAGGAGGCACTGGGAGCAAAGAGGGCAGCGGGAGAACACTGCCAGGCAAGTCTCCAGGAGGAGCAAGGAACAGCCAATAGGGCTGGTGAGTGACACACAGTCAGAAGGACTGGGAGGCATGCCCGAGAGGACTGGGATGGAGCAGTCTGGGATGGGTGCAGAGCCAGTCAGGAGGACTGTGGTGGCATGGGCAGTGGAAAGAGGCAGCTGCAGCCAGGAGAGCTGGCAAGGCCTAAAGAGGTGGTACTGGAAACAGTTGTCACATATGGGAAAGCTAGCACTAGGACTACCATATTTTGCTACACCATAGTTTGCTTTGGGACTGACTGAGCCAGTGTCAGGCCTCAACAACAGTGCTAGCTGGTCTTGGGAGTAATAGTCTGCATTTCCTATCTTCAATCAAGTGGGCATCCCAAATGCACCCTATCCCCATCCAAGTTATATCCCCTCAATAAAAAAAAACCCAAAAACAAAGTACAAGGACTGATTCTTGACTGAAGTGTGTCTGGAAATTTGTGTGCCTGGCCGTGCAGGGTGGGAGACGCACCACAATCACCAGCAGCCCCTACGGGGGTACCACTACATGTGTTTTCTATTTAAAAATGGTGCCCGAGTGTATCTGTTGTACATTTTATGTTCATATATTAGTTGATTGTGTGCTAACATATTTAAGAAAAATTAACGTTTCTTCTGCCCACTTCTTCTTCTAACTGCCCACTGTAATTAAATTAAAAATACACATACACAACTCCCTAAAATGTATTTACTGTGCTAAAGTTAATACGTGATTAACAGAACACATATGCAGAAAGATATTTTAAGAAAAACACAGACATAACAATATTAATAATGATAATATGTTTTCTGTGGAATTAGACATGGTTCTCTAACAAATGTAATTAAATAAAAAATTTACATATGTCGTAAATAGAAAGTCCCATGTCTATTCTTTTAAGGCGTCTGTCTATCTGTCTGTCTGTATATCTCGCAATAAAGTGTTGTATGGTTCATGCTGCGGTTTAAACTTCACATCCTTTCCCTTGGCACGCACTAGATTAATAGACTTTTTGTCACTCTTTTCAAATACTCGGGAAATGCAATTACAGGTAATGCAGTGAAAAATTAGAGCTGGCTCTTCAATCTTATTAAAGAGACAGGACCCATATTAACAAAGTAAATGAGTAGGAGAGCAACAAAAGGATATAGGTGAGGGCAGAAAGAAATTACCTAACTCTGTACAACTTGGTATTGTTTGAAACTGTGCCCATGGATTCTAGATGCCAACCTATACTTGGGAGATACACAGATCAGCCATAACTTTGTGACCACTGACAGGTTAAGTGAATAACATTGATTAGCATGTTACAATAGCATCTGAAAGTCTGTGGGATATATTATGCAGCAAGTAAACACATTGGGGTTGATTTACTAAAACCAGTGAGTGCAAAATCTGGTGCAGCTGTGCATGGTAGCCAATAAGCTTGTAGCTTCAGCTTGTTCAATTAACCACTTCCCGACCAGCACATGTACAAATACGTTGGCAAATTGGCAGCCCTGCGCAAATCGACTTACAGGTACATCAGCTCCTTTAAGAGGCAAGGCCAAGGCAAGCACGCGTCGGCCACCCGCGGTTGTGGGCACGAGAGACAGAATGGGGATCTGTGTGTGTAAACACACAAATCCGATTCTGTCAGGAGAGGACAGGAGAGACGGATCGTGTATCCTATTACATTTTTTTTTTTTACATTTTTTTGGGGATATTTATTATAGCAAAAACTGAAAAATATATATATTTTTTATTTTTTTTAATTGTCGCCATGTGTGTTTAATATCACTTTAAAGGATCTGCTACTAATGGCTTGGTGCCAGGTACCACAGCATACCTTCAGAGGCTTAGTGTCATCCATGCCTCGATGTTTTAGGGCAAAAGGAGGACCTACTCCATATTAGGTTGGTGGTCATAAAGTTATGGCTGATTGGTGTGTATTGGGAGATCTGAACAACATTTGGGATATTCATGGAGCAAAAAAGACCACATGAGATATGTTGAAACTCAGTGTTTGGAGACTGATAAGAGAACACATCTTACTGGATTTTTATAACATAGCGAGGTCAGAAAAAGGAAATACACATTTTTGAGATATTGCCTGATATTATTTTCATTACACCTTAAATCATACACCGCTTAGCAAAAGTATATAGACAAAAGACATGCCCCTGCCAAGGGCCCATTTATATTGACCTTTATAACTTAATTGGCAAAAAAAAACAAAAGTGCTCTTTTTTCTTTTAAAATATTTTATTGATAACAATATATTATTATTATTAGTACATTATTATTATTATTATTATTATTATTATTATTATTATTATTACATATTATTAGTACACATTTTGAAGTTAAATAAGATAGACATATATATATATATATGTGTGAAAGTCTTCTCGAACATCATATATAGATGAACATATATTTTTTGCTATTTTCTTTATAATTCTTAATATAATAGATATTATTCATATATGATTTTAATCAATATCTTTCAAACAATCAAAAAATTTAGTATAAAGTTGAATAAAGAAAGTAATTAATTGTTTATAGAATAACCTTAGTTTGAGTTGAATAACAACAATGTAATCTATTAGTCTATAAGTTAGTAAATAATGAGATAGTTGGATAATGGTTTAATATAACCAGGGCCAAGATCCAGCTATATGGCTTGGCTTATCCTGGAGAAGAAAAAAAGATAAAAAAATAAAAAATTAAAAAAATAAAAGATCTCAATTATGTATATTATAGGTTTGTTCTAGTGGAAAAATATTTGATTTGTGATAAATTAGATTAGATTACATGGTATTAAAATATCATTAAGCCTGTGATGTGAAGAAAATTTTAAGAGTAGATGTAAAATAAGTGGAAGAACGGGAAATGGAGGGGGGTTAGAATAAGGGAGAGGTCTCCAGAGGGAATTGATACTTTGGTTAATCATATATTGTTTTATAATAAAACAAGTAATAGTAAATATCAGACATCTTCAGGGTAGTAAAAGTGTACAATCGAAACCTGGTGGTAGGTGGTGATTTATCCATGGATGCCAGAATGGTTGGAATTTGGAAAGTGTATCTAGTAAGATTGCTTCAGTTTTAGCATGAATCATTGCTTGTGTCACTCTGTGTTTGGCCGATACTATGCAGCATAGTGTGGTTGATTTCCAAGATTTTGCTATGGATTGTTTTGCTGCAGTGGTAACATATAATAACAGTTTGAATTGACGTTGTGTTAAGGTTTGTGGTTTATTATTTAGAAGAGCTATCGTTGGATCGGGGGGTATGAAGCATTCGAACATGGATGAGAGTATGTTAAATATTTCAGACCAAAAGCTACGTACTATGGGACAGGTCCACCAATTATGTAAGTGAGTACCAGGGTCACTACAGCCTCTGAAGCAATGTGCTGGGTATTGAGGGTGAAATTTTGAAATTCTTGCGGGAACAAGGTTATAATTAGTTTCAAGGGCTGTGATATTAGGTGTTGCTGATTTAGTAGCTTGCCAGATTTGGGGCCAGTTCAGTGTGTTTGATTGGAGGTTTAGGTATTTGGTAGTATAAGATGGGGGGGGGGGGGGGGGGGTGGTTGTGTGTGACAAAAAAGTGCTCTTTTTTATATTGGCTTTTCAAAATAGAAAATGCAATATCAAGTAGAGACTGAGTGAAGATTTAGAGTAATATTACATGTTTGGTAGTTAAATAGTGTATGTTTTAATTGAGCTCCTCAATTGATTGATAACTGATGAGGAAAGAGGCATAGGGGTTTGGTTCAAAAAGAGGAAAAATTCTCTATGAACATGACTTGATTGCCCTGTGGTGACATGAAACACTACCCTTGTTTTCAAAAAATAATCCATGCACTCACACTTCTTCATGGCCCTGTAATCTATTTTTCACAAAATTGTTTCTCTGCCTCCTTGTAATGTCTTCCATGTGCTCCCTCTCCTTTTCCCCCTCACTTAAATTTAATAATCAGTGCATGTTACTTGCGGTCATGTGTGCAGCTCTATGCACACTACACATCCTATAGTCCATGGTCCATAGTCCTTAGTCCATCTCAGGAATAAACAAGAGCGGGTGGCTACGTTCCTGCATAGAGTGGGACCATGGAGAATGAATGTAGCCACTCTCTAAATGGAAATCAGATGACAGCAGCAAAAACAAAGGAATTTGGAGGAAGCTGAAAGCAAAAGAAGGGCTCTTGAAGGTGGTAGGTACTTACGCTTTAAAAAAAAAAAAAGTATATCTTTATTTCAGTCACTATATGTTGGACTCAGACTAACTTTAAAATTATAATAATACTTTGTATTATATTATCATATCCTAAGAGGATGAAAAGATTTCTCTTAAATTTGGCAGCATAACAATTTTTTCCATAATGAGATTTGCACCACATTTTATCAAGTTTTCTTTTGGCTGAATGAATTTGTAATAAGAACACACTTTGTGTTATTACAAAGATCCACAGTCAATCTGACACAGAAGTTATTTGCAAAAAAATGCTTTTTATGACTCACTGGAATAAAACCAGTTACCAGCACACATGAATTAGATGGTTAGTAAAAATTACAGAGATCGGCTAGAGAAAGAAGTCTTTTACACTTTAAATATGTTTTTTTTTAATGTTTGATCCAATGAAGTTAATCAATGCACTGTTCAGCAGATGGAAGAAGATCTGAATGGCTAATGCTTAGCGATGGTTAACCAGTGGTGTAGGTTCCATTTTAGACTTTATGCTCAAGTAGGATATTTATATGAGATCAGTCGTAGGTTTCAATTAAAACAGGAATGCCTTCTAATGAAGTGCTCACAGTTTCTTAATGTGAAATTAATACACCTTCCAGGGCTATTATTCTTAATAGAATTAAGAATAGATTAATAATCGGTGGATAGCTTGCAATTAGGAGACAGGAGAGTTTTCCCATTTCTGACACTAATGGGTCCCAAGGGATAGATATTTTTAATATCCTGGATTAACTTGTTTTCATCCAGAATGGTCAATGCTGAGTTTTTACCCTGGGAAATAGTATAATCAATGGCCATGAAGGAGTTAACATGAAAGCTTCTATTTAGAAGATTAACTATGCACCTGAGACAGTATCCTAATGGAATTATAGATTGGATTTTTAAACCTGTTCTTATATTATATAAATATATATATCTTAGAAAATTAGGGCTCCTATTAACATCCTTCTGTGAATTTTTCGGTAGCTCAGACATAAGGCCAAATGCATTTAGCATTTCTTGTCTGTTTTCGGGATCATATGATATAACCTGTTTGTGATTGCTGTCTTTTTAGAAAATTGGGTAAAGGATAAATTACAGATTTACTAATAAAACAGGAGGTGAACAAAATAAAAGAGATAGCAAGAAAGTCCGATTCCCCATGAGACCGCTGTCTTCACTGTCAGAGGAAATTAGTATTACTACAATATTTGTCATTAATTAGGACAGAATTATTCATGGGAGAGAACATCTCCTTTATCCCTTTAATTTTAACTCTCCCTATAGGCCTTAAATAAACAGGTCAAACCATAGCTTCCAAAGCAATGAATCATTCCTGTATATGTTGGCATAGTCAAATCTAAATCACCTGTGAGTCAAGGATCATTTGCAATAACTCCTGGAACGCAAGCAGCAGAACAAGGCCTGTCAACATTGGATCAAACATCACACATTAAGTACAAACTGTCCAGGATGGACTTGATTGTCTCCTTCTGTGTTTAAGGAAAAAAACAGCAGGTTAATTCAGCAAGATATTGTAAAGGCTATGAACATACAGAGCCTTTGTACAATGAATTCCTTAAACTAAGATGACTTCCTCTGCAGAGAAAACTGTACATTTGCAAAATACATGTGTGAAGGCCCAGAGTAATGCCAACATGACATTGGAAATGCCATTCATATTGTATGCAATCATTTAAAACAGAATTATTGGGCATTTGTTAAAAAATATTTGAATTGCTGCAGCCAAGCACAATGATTTTTCAGGCAACCTCAATCTGTTACAAGAAGTAAAAAAAACAAAAAACACAACTGTTCACGCATTAATGTATCATGAACTGGAATTTGCATGTCTGCAGACCTCTATATTATGCCTGGGACTACCAAACATGATTGAGGACATGTAAAACAAAGTAACCTATAATAACCAGAAGTCAATTTACCATACTCAGTTCACATACATTCTAGTCACAACTTAAAATAGACCTGAAAATGTAAAATAACAGGTAAGGTCCCATATAACCCCCCTCCGCCTATAAATTGCTTGCTAGAAGTAGGTCCGAAGGTCACCTATAAAGAAAAAAAAAAAAGATTTATACTTATTGTACCCCAGTCTTCTGCATCTCTGGATGTGATGTCATCCAGATCATGAGATTTAGGCAGCTCTGTATTCCCCAGGATCTGTCCATAAGGAGCATTGCGTCACTCTCACCTAAGCTGCCCCATCCCTTGTAAAAAACACCTGCTGATAGTAGATTAAAAAATGACCTATCCAAAAAGTAACTTAGATTGTGTTCTTGCCATGTATAAAAAATTATGATAATCTTGCTACTGTGGTACAATTCTTATCCAAGCATGCTGGTACTCCGCTGTTATTCGCACACCCTTTGTCAAAAAATACTTTCTCAGTGAGTGTAGGCGCTAGTGTATACTATATTTTTACAAGGCTATATTGCCAGCATACACAACAGTAGGTGGGGCTATCTGAATGCAGGAATTACAAACTTTACTTCAGGCACCTCTAGAAGGCTTCAGGCCTTTGTCAAACGTAGTGGGAGCAATGACACTAACATTCCTTAGAGCCTTGTTACACACACAACCCCTAAGTTGTGGGGTGTCAAGTGAAGAAAGCATTACTCACCATAACTGGTTGGCAGGCTGGCCTTTCTCCTTCCCACATATTCTTTCTTCTCCCTGCCTGACCCAGATGCATATTCAGTTCACTAGGAGAGAAGTCTAAGCCTTCCATTTTCTTGGTTTTTACTGAAGCATGGCAGGAAACATTCCTTTTCAACAATCTCTAGGCAGAACAACAGTGTCCAAATTCTGCCCATTTCTCCAGCTGAGGAAGGACATTATTCATAACTACTACATCTGGCCACAGAAGGCTTCAGCATTCCCATGGAGGCCATGGCATGAACACTGCACTTCCTTGCCTCCTGGACACTTCTCCAACCTTCCCACCTCTACCCTTAGTGTCTGTATATATATATATACCCTCTTTTAAAAGGGCAAACATAGAACTGTGACTCATCTACATTAATAGGTAGAAGCAGTAGATGTAAAGGGGGGGGCTACCTGACACCCCCTTACACAAAGTCATGTTTAGACGCCCTACACAACTGCTAAAACAGTAGAGTGGATGTAAGACTTTGAAATCCAGAGGTTGCTATTATGATTTGTATCTATTTCTTATAAGTCAGATGGACTTTAGAGGTTTTCCAAATGGCAGCGCCATTACCACAAACTAATTATTATTGCAACAAAAGACAAGGGTGGTGGGACATTGTTTCTTAAATTGTTTCTTTAAGGTTTTTTCTTTTCAGTTTTGGCTCTGGGGAATTTTAAAATAAATTCTCACTGTCCAGCAAAGACCTATAGTAATTGCTGTCTTTGTTCACTAATCACATTAAGTTGCAATAGTCAGACTCTGAAGAGAACTTCAGCTCTCTATTCTACAGAGGTATTTTATCTTATGCCCAATACCTTTAACGATAACTACCTATACCTGTGTGACCAAAATTTATAACTGAACAATAAACTTAATTTATCATCCACACAACTGTGTCAGTTATAATTAGTTTTGTGATGAGGGATTATGATGAAGAAAAGTAATTTTGAATAGCTAGCTGTACATTAATGGATCTCAGTCTCACTCAGACCAGTATTCTTTTTAATGCAGGCAAAGCTAAATACACAGATGATTTACATATTTAGGAATGTCTGCATCAATATTCGTTTTTTATGTCCTGAAATTTACCCAGTCATGCCAGACAGTACAGTCAAGCATGTCCATACATACAGGACTGATTGACTATAAGGACTGCCCCTCAGCGTGGGTGCTGCTGTACAGGGAATTTAACAAATTAATAGGGAATTTAAAGAGGCTGATATCAAGTCAGATTTAGGTAAGGAATGTTCAGGGAGTTATTTATGGAATATATACTGCTGATGGAAGAATAAGAAAGAAGTACATACCACAAAGACCTGAATGTTTAGCAAATGTGGTCTGCATCAGGTAACATGCAGGACATAGATGGAATCGAAGACTGGCTTTCAGGGACATAGATGGGGGGGGAGTCAGTGGCGGAGACGTGACTTCATATAAAAAGAAGTAGTCCATGACATTGATAATTGATTGATAACCATTAGAACACAGTTACCTGTTTAAGGCTTATCTGGACTGAGTTTGTAAAATAATTAATAATTGTGGTACATCATTAATGAATTTAAATCAGAGTGTAGGAAAGGCCTACAATAAAAATCAGTTTTGCCCCATGTCCCTACTGCCATCTGCAATGTGATGTGCATGACATGCCTACACTTAACTGTGGTGTTGGGTCAAAAGTACAAGTGCAAGTGCTGACATTTAAAGTTGCATTCCAAATAAATAATAATACCATTTAACCCAGTTATGTATTACTTAAAGCAGACCTTCAGTCATTTTTACAACTTTCCATCTATTAAATCTTCTGCTCTTGTTGTTTTAACTTTGGATAGTAAAACATGTTTTTTTTCTGCCAGTAAATGTCAGAAACCATGAAATCAGACTAAGACATAAGTACAGTTAAATCACACTTGTTTTTAATAATAAAAGTAAATAGAACAAACGTAGTCAAAACAGAGTTCATGAACCGGAAGAGATAGTCAGACAAGCCAAACGTCAGGGAGCTGGAGATGAGCATAGTAAAACAGCAATCAGGATCTGGAGCCAGAAGAAATGTCAGCCAAGCAAGTCTTTAACAAGAATGCAGGAGATAGTCTCTATGATGTTGACCAAGGCGAAGGCAGAGATCCTCTGGGCTGGACAGCTTAAGTAGGCAGGACTGAGGAGCAGGATATCTGTTAACTGATAACTGTGGAGACAGCAGCTGGAGAGTGGCCAGCTCAGAGAAGGAAGGGCTGAGCCCAGCCCTGACAGTAAATACCTTATACACGTCCTGTTTCTTGTCTGGTCATTAGCCTAGGCTTATGACATCATGTGAGTCATAAGAGGGCCAATGAGAGATGCAGAGCTGGATGTGTGCCTCTGTGTGTCTGTGTAAATCCAGGAAGTGAACAGGCAGCAGCTTCAGCTGCCCACAGTTATGGTGACTGCAGCCAAACTCAGTGGAGGGAGATTTCTCCAGCATATTTGGCAAGTACAGAATCACAGTATATATAAAATAATATGCAAAGTTGGAGGGAAGCTTCAGAATGGAAAATATATTTTTATTACAAATTATGTGAGGAGACTGCAATTATGCTTTAAAAACATTATTGTTTTTAAATGACTCCAGCCACAGAGATCTATATAAATTCCTATGGCAAACAAAAAAAGTTACCTCTTGAGATAGGGTGTAAAAAGTTCACATTGCTTTTGTTTACTCTATAAACCCATTCATTAGTGTACCGAATACTACTGGGACTCCTATCGTTGCAACTCTCATACAACTCCTCGTATTCTATTCACAGATCACACGCATTGTGAGAATGCACACGGTGACAGGAGCAAATACAGGAAGTCCCCGAGTTATGAACACAATAGGGACTGTAGGTTTGTTCGTAAGTCGAAGTTGTTCATAAGTCCCAACACTGCATTTGTAAGTGTAACTTCCGGTGGGAACACTGCATTTGTAAGTGTAACGTCCGCCTGTGCATGGATGTGGGATGTTCCGGGCGCTTGTTATGTTATCTGGGGCTCTTCTGGGCATGCAGTACATGTAGTACTGCAGTATGGGATGTGTCTGGAGATATCCAGGACCAGCATGGAGCACAAGTGGCCGGCATTTGAGGCCGTTCGTAAGTAGGAGTCGTTAGTAACTAGGGTGTTCGTAACTTGGGCCTGCCTTTAAGTACATAGTTACATAGTTATAGGGGAGCTCCAGGCTCCTGCAGAAAAAAATAAAAGGCAGCAGCTACAAAATACTGTAGCTGCTGACTTTAAATATTAGGACACTTACCTGTCCAGGAATCCAGCGTTGTCTTCACCCGAGCCGATTTTTCATTCGGGTGCTATAGTGTAAATCGAAAACCTCAATATACACTATCCTGTTCCTGCCGTTGATCCAAAAGAAGGCAAAAAATCCAATAAAGCTTGATCCAATTTGCTCCAGTAGGATTTCCTTCCTGATCCCCCAAGAGGGTATTTTGCTGCATGTTAATACCAGGTTGCATTCCTCAGGATCACCCCACCAGGAGATGAGCAAGCCTGGGCCCAGTAGGGGATAAGTAGGTAAGGATCAAACAGAAGCGTAGTCAGTAAACAAGCCAAAGGTTAGTAACGAGTAGTTGCAGATTGGGATCAGGCAGAAGCGTAGTCAAGGATCGAGCCAAGGGTCGATAATGAGTGGTAGCTAAATATGGATAGCAGCAGGGAAGACGACAGGGAGATACTGGCTGAAGAGAGCATAATAATCTGGCAAACAGATAGTTCATGGGAGGAGAAAAGAGTTCAAGGTTCAGCAGAAATTGATGCACAAGGGGGGTTTTTAGCCAACCTATCGGACTATCACGGTACCTGAACGGATGTATGTCTCAATACCAAAGATTGATTCTAAATAGTTTTATTAACACATAATATACAAAAAACATATCATATATAAAAACGGTGGGGATCCTTACAATCCAAAGGCATACATATACAATAGCTTGTTGATAGATCAGAATGTTTAGACAAAACTCGCTGATTCAATGCTGGTTGACGCGTTTCGCTTAGAGCTTCTTCAGAACCAGAGCATAGCGATACAAGTATCTGTTGTACATATTAAGAAAGACACGGGAGTTATTTATGAGTGGATAGGCAAATGTTATGTGTTTTTAGATATATGTAATATTAGTATTAATATAAATCTGAGTAGTTCAAATGGGTATACAAGAGTTACCTACCTTACATTTCCTGTTGGAAAGGTAGGAACTGGTATATGTCTATAGTAGCCAGTAATTTATCTAAAAGTAAGTCTCTCAGGAGGACCGTCAGGAACTCGCCGAGTGTGGGGTCCAGAGCCCGCAAACAGGGCATGAGCTGCAAGTGAGAAAGAGAAAAAAAAAAAAAAAAAGGGGGGAAAAGGGGAATCACTAAAGATTCTAGGATGAAGTAATGGGTGACCAATCCCATATAAATGTAGTATAGACAGATAAGTGTGTATATCTAAAAGGAGTACTCACATAACAAAGTCTAAAAAGAAAAAAGTGGTAGTAATGGGGCTGGGATGTGTCGAACCGGCCAGCAGCAGAGTCGTTTTCTGCGGACAGATCTGAAATGCCAATGTCCTATAATTAATAACAATAATAATGTACAGAATAGATAGAAGAACATTAGCTTCCAGTTGTAGACGCCCCCTGGATGTACCTTAAGGATCCAGTTGGGTCCTCCCCATGAGCCTCTTTGTAGGAAGTGGTGATAACCAGGAATGATAAAAACACTATATTAAGTCCAGTATCACAAGGATAAGCTGAAAATGATCAAGATAAAGAAGATATATATACAAAATATTAGTGTATAATGTATCTACAGTATGCGGTATCTAGAGACACCTTGCTATAAAGTATGGTATTGTGTACAAGTCAGCCTTACTAATCCAAAAAGCGTACCTGATAGCCACTTATAAAGGAGGGGAACACCCCAGCTGGGAAGGGTCACCAGCTCTGCAGGGTCAGACTCCAATAGCTGGATCCGTTAGTTGCAAATCCTTTATAAGAAGGAAATAGGGCAGAACTAGTAATAAAGCCAATATTTAAATTTCGTGTATGCTAAGGGCTAAATAGCCCCAAAGACACCACCAAGAAGAGTATGGACAAACATAGCAGTCCTTTAAAAGAAAATGTACCTGAACAGGGTATGGTGAAAGCAGCTTCCCAGCACTCCATCTCAAGCAACCATCTGATGGAGTGCTGGTTAAATAGGTTGCTTTGGCGCCAAAACTGAAGGTGGGAGGGAGCAGATCGCCCCATGTGGCCAATTATGGGATAATGAGAAACAGCTGAGAGGCCGTCAGAGCGAATAGGAGGATACATTGGTGCTAGTACCGTTGGGCGTATGCGTCATGCCAGGCTGAGGGAATGGGATCCGCATATAGAGCGTCCCGTTTACCGCAGCCGAAAACGAAAGTACGCGCATGCGCGATGGGTAATACGCGCATGCGCCGTAGTAAAGCGGCAATTGTTCCCATTCGAAGCGCACTGGTGAGCTAAGACTGAATTCTAAAGGTAAGAAAAGGGTCAGATATGACATTGAATCCTCCCAAGGAAGGTAAAGTGAAAGAGCGTTGATAATAAAGATAAAGGAATAAATTTTAGATTTAATGAAAAGCACGAATCCTGTAGACTTATAAAATAATTAGTCCAGGACATACAAAGGATAAGGAGAGTAAAAAATATAATAGGGATTGATGAATAAAGAATGAAAAATAGAAGAGTAAAATAAGAATAAACAAAGATGAATGTAAATGAAAATAAAGCAGGGAATAAATAATAAATAAATAATAGATAATAAAGGTGAAAATAAAAATAAAAAATGTAAAAATAAATATGTAAAAATAAAATTAAAAGATAAAAATATTAATAAGAAAAAAAAAACAAAAAAAAAAAAAAAAGAGAGAGACAGCAATTTCTCTTTGACATATGCAGCCCATGTTAGAGATGGAAAATAAAATGGGGATGAGCCTCCTCCGACGCCGCCACCGCAACGCCTCCACCGTGGCCACTATGGTTGGATGGAATTACCTTCCATAGTGCCTGTTGTTGTCCAAGCCAGAGGGAGATCAAAAAATGGGCTCAATAACCCAAGTGTTTGCAGGACTCATTAGACCACTCTACAAGGTCAGAGTTCCATATCGGTTTCCAATAGAATAACGAGACAACATAATCATATTGACATTCCACTCACGATAATCTTTCCAGGTCCTCTATAAATAAATAATATAAAGATCAGATACATATAGCATTGCATGTTGTATACATTAACGACATATGTATATATCAAGGAAAGCCCAATTTCTACAAAGTTTTTTTAAAATACAATTAATTAATAATCCTTCAAAGAATGTTTGCTTCATTATACAAAGTCCAAAGACAAGTGGACCATACTGTCCTGGTGAAACCCTCCAGGTCAGTTGTCAAAGGTGGAGGGGGAGGAAAGCTCACTAAAGGGGTGGGTGGATATGTCCTAACTATATGGACTACAGGAGGGTTGGTCCATGATTATGGCCAAGGGGCCCCTGGTTTGAATAAGTACATCTTTCGAATAGGGGAGGAGAGAGATCAAAGCCAGACATAGGTATGTATTGGGAGACAAAGGAGGTGGAAAGAGGTGTTGATGGTAATTATAGAAAAGGTCGGAAGCTAAGAGAGTCATTCAGACCAGGGGCCCTTAAAGCATTAAGCTTGAAGATCCATCTAGCTTCACGCTGTAATAGTTTTTTATCTATGTTGCCTCCTCTAGGGTCCTCCATCACATGTTCCAGGGCCGTAAAGCAGACCATGGAGGTATCATTTTTATGGTACAGGGCTACATGGCGCCCTATTGGTGTATATAATAAATTTTTTCGTATGTAATAAATGTGATCATAAATTCTCCTCCAAAAGTTCCTAAACGTTTTGCCTATATAGAATGCTCCGCATTTACAAAAAGCTATATAGACTATTCCTTTTGTTTGACAATTGGCTGAAAATTTGATAGTATGTGTTTCTCCATTGGGGAGTAAATAGGATGAGCCCTCCAACACCCAATCGCAGTAATCACAATCATGACATTTGAACATTCCTGGGGCATCTGTCCCATGTTCCAAATGTCCTTGAAAGTGGGTGTGCACCAGCTTATCTTTCAAAGATTGGCATTTCTTATAGGTAATTTGGGGCGTTGTCCCAATATATTTCCCTACAATCCTATCACCTGTTAAGAGGTGCCAATGTTTCCCAATTATATTACGTATTTCCTCATGATTACTTGAATATGTGGTTATAACACGGGTAGTGTTTCCTTGCTTTTTATTTCGTTTATCCCCAAAGAGCAAATCAGCTCTATCTTTGTCCAGGGCTTTTTTAAAAGCCTTTTTTAGTATGGTGTTACTATAGCCCCGTGCCTGTAGCCGTGTTTTCAATAGATTAGCCTCTAGTCTGAAGGTTTCCTCCGTTGAGCAATTTCTCCTCAGACGTAAATACTGGGAATAGGGGATGCTTCTAATTAACGCTTGAGGATGTGAGCTACTCGCATGGAGGATGGTGTTTCCTGCCGTTTTCTTTCTATACAGAGATGTGGAGATCGTTCCATCTGCTTGTTTTTGTATACTAAGATCCAAGAATGGTAATTTCTCCGGGCTAAATTCCATAGTGAACTTATGTGAGTACTCCTTTTAGATATACACACTTATCTGTCTATACTACATTTATATGGGATTGGTCACCCATTACTTCATCCTAGAATCTTTAGTGATTCCCCTTTCCCCCCTTTTTTTTTTTTTCTCTTTCTCACTTGCAGCTCATGCCCTGTTTGCGGGCTCTGGACCCCACACTCGGCGAGTTCCTGACGGTCCTCCTGAGAGACTTACTTTTAGATAAATTACTGGCTACTATAGACATATACCAGTTCCTACCTTTCCAACAGGAAATGTAGATCTAAAAACACATAACATTTGCCTATCCACTCATAAATAACTCCCGTGTCTTTCTTAATATGTACAACAGATACTTGTATCGCTATGCTCTGGTTCTGAAGAAGCTCTAAGCGAAACGCGTCAACCAGCATTGAATCAGCGAGTTTTGTCTAAACATTCTGATCTATCAACAAGCTATTGTATATGTATGCCTTTGGATTGTAAGGATCCCCACCGTTTTTATATATGATATGTTTTTTGTATATTATGTGTTAATAAAACTATTTAGAATCAATCTTTGGTATTGAGACATACATCCGTTCAGGTACCGTGATAGTCCGATAGGTTGGCTAAAAACCCCCCTTCTTCGTTTTTTTATATCTAAATTCAGGACGAGGTACCCCCCCGAGCTTATCTACATCTTTCTATAAATTTACCAGAGCCGAAAAGGCTCACTTTTAGCTTTGGGAGTAATCCACTTTGAGCAATATGGTTCAGTGGATAGTAACAATTGTGATCTATTCCATAATTTGAACAGTACTAATACTAATTTTTACTATCTTGTCATTATTTCAATCTGTTTTTGCTTCATTTTCTTTTCTGCCCATAGACAAGAGTGTTTTTTTCCTTTAGAAAAACCAACAATGACGGACTATACTGGCTCTGAATGGGATGGGCTTATGTCGAGAATACACAAAGAATGCGGGGACGATCATGGAATTGAGCTGGAAATTGAGGTACTTATAACCAAACTAAGACAGGCACTCGAAAGGAAATCCAACCTGTTTTGGCAGGTGAAATTCCTGGAGAGATACCTCAAGGAAGGCCTGAATCCTCAAGGTTTGAGAATTCAGGTCTTCCCAAATCTCTGGGAGATTAATATGGACTTTAAACAAAAATGGGAATTGAATCTGCAGGAATGCACTTCCAAAATGATGTTAGCGCTAATTGATCACTATAATAACGATATAAAGGACCTTGATACTGAGATCATAGAGTTTCAAAAACAGAATGTATCTCTATGTGCTCATCCCAAATTTCTGGAAAAGGATAAGTCCCTAAAAGAATACTTGGAGAAATATAATAAGGATCTTATATATAAAAAGGATGTGAAGTTTATTAGAGACAAGATGGCGTTTAATGGGAAGTATGCCTATAGATGGCCCCAAAGGGGAGGGAAACAAAGAAAGAAAAATCAGAGAAAACAAGAAGGAAACATAGATAAAACACAGTCACAAAGTGATGGGGACTTTAGAGATGGTACGGACTCTGATTCATCTAACTTTTCCTATTCAGCCCGTTCCAACCAACCCCCTTTCCCTACACGTGGAAGAGGTAGACAGAGAGGATCAAGGAAGAGGCAGACGACAGGTGACAACGCAAATAAAGGGGGAAAAGATAAGAAACCGAAGGACTACTCTACCAATGGAGATGAAAACCAGGGTCTAAGAGGGGACGGCTTAATGGGGATAGATCCCCGCATTCCAACTCAGGGGGAATACCCCGATCTGGAGTGCTTGACAGGAGCAAATAGAGCCCCCCTACCTCCACTATCCACTCCCCTTCCAGCTTTTAATACTGCAAGAAATGGAGGAGTGATCTCTAAGAATATTAAAGATAAGGTTTTTCAATTATTTCCCCCCACACAAGACCCCCCAAACCGCCCAACAGCTTCGCAAAATCTGGAGAGATTTGCGTACAAAGACCGATAGAGGACCAGTTACAAGTCATTAATTTATCATCAAAATCTCTATCACGAATGGAATTAGAGGTCTTGGGTTTAGGTCTGAGCTTTTGCCCCACATCTCAGACCAATAGTTTTGAGGTCGTCAAAGACCTCAACTTGTTTGCTAGAAGACTTACCTATAAATTTATGTTTGACGATGAAAGGAAAAAGAAAAAACAAGAGCTTATTGAACGTGAAAAATGGAAGGGGTTTACAGTTAGAGACTTTCTTGCCTTGAAGGACTTAATGGATCTTTTAGATGAGAGTGAAGAATCCCAGGGTGGTCCTGCAGAGGGAGCTTCCCCGCATCCTTCGGGGGACCCCCCTCAAGCAATTCCACCCAGGGAAATTCCAAAATTCATCAATAAATCCACCAACTTTCCCTCCCTTAAAACGAACCCTAGCATTTGGACTTTCTTACAACAAGTAACTAATGAAGTGAAAAAATTAGATTTCAGGTCACAAAAAACAAGAAACTTAACGTTAGATCAACAACACGTGATCTCCCAACTTCAAGACAACAAAGAAATCACAATAAAAATGGCGGATAAGGGAGGAAATGTAGTAATAATGGATACCACATATTATAGACAAATGTGTCTGGATATCCTCTCCAATGAAGACTGGTATTGTCTCATTCCATATGAGAGGATATTAACATTCAATGGAGATTATGAAATCCTCATAACTCAAGCATTCAACGAGGGAATTATTGATAAAGATATATTTGAGGCCCTCAAAACTTCCTATCCTAGAGTCCCATCCTTCTATGCACTCCCCAAAACTCACAAAAATATCAGTAAACCCCCGGGCCGTCCGATTATATCAGGCATAGGAGCCAAAAGTGAAAAAGGCAGTAGACTAGTGGATGCTTTCTTACGTCCCTATGTGACGCAACTTCCCTCATACCTACAGGACACTTTAGCGCTACTACGAGTTCTGCATAATAAAAAAGTCTCTCCAACCAGCCTTCTGGTTGCAATTGATGTAGAGGCCCTTTATTGCAGTATCCCCCACTCTTTGGGACTAATGGTGGTGGAAAGTTTCTTTAGGGACAGTGATCCAATACGGAGACCATATAACATATTCATATTAGAGCTATTAAAGCATATCCTAACCAAGAATGTTTTCTCCTTTGACGACTCCCACTACCTCCAGGTACAGGGAGTAGCGATGGGGACATGTTGTGCCCCATCCTACGCTAACTTGTACCTGGGGGGGTGGGAGCGTTCCCTACTCACCAACCCCAACCTATCGATGTATCAAGCCAGCATATCTTGCTGGTATAGATACATCGACGACATTTTCTTGGTATGGGAGTCGAGCGTGGAGAACCTGAGGGATTTTATGAGGGCACTCTCTATTAATGATTTTAATCTCAAGTTCACTATGGAATTTAGCCCGGAGAAATTACCATTCTTGGATCTTAGTATACAAAAACAAGCAGATGGAACGATCTCCACATCTCTGTATAGAAAGAAAACGGCAGGAAACACCATCCTCCATGCGAGTAGCTCACATCCTCAAGCGTTAATTAGAAGCATCCCCTATTCCCAGTATTTACGTCTGAGGAGAAATTGCTCAACGGAGGAAACCTTCAGACTAGAGGCTAATCTATTGAAAACACGGCTACAGGCACGGGGCTATAGTAACACCATACTAAAAAAGGCTTTTAAAAAAGCCCTGGACAAAGATAGAGCTGATTTGCTCTTTGGGGATAAACGAAATAAAAAGCAAGGAAACACTACCCGTGTTATAACCACATATTCAAGTAATCATGAGGAAATACGTAATATAATTGGGAAACATTGGCACCTCTTAACAGGTGATAGGATTGTAGGGAAATATATTGGGACAACGCCCCAAATTACCTATAAGAAATGCCAATCTTTGAAAGATAAGCTGGTGCACACCCACTTTCAAGGACATTTGGAACATGGGACAGATGCCCCAGGAATGTTCAAATGTCATGATTGTGATTACTGCGATTGGGTGTTGGAGGGCTCATCCTATTTACTCCCCAATGGAGAAACACATACTATCAAATTTTCAGCCAATTGTCAAACAAAAGGAATAGTCTATATAGCTTTTTGTAAATGCGGAGCATTCTATATAGGCAAAACGTTTAGGAACTTTTGGAGGAGAATTTATGATCACATTTATTACATACGAAAAAACTTATTATATACACCAATAGGGCGCCATGTAGCCCTGTACCATAAAAATGATACCTCCATGGTCTGCTTTACGGCCCTGGAACATGTGATGGAGGACCCTAGAGGAGGCAACATAGATAAAAAACTATTACAGCGTGAAGCTAGATGGATCTTCAAGCTTAATGCTTTAAGGGCCCCTGGTCTGAATGACTCTCTTAGCTTCCGACCTTTTCTATAATTACCATCAACACCTCTTTCCACCTCCTTTGTCTCCCAATACATACCTATGTCTGGCTTTGATCTCTCTCCTCCCCTATTCGAAAGATGTACTTATTCAAATCAGGGGCCCCTTGGCCATAATCATGGACCAACCCTCCTGTAGTCCATATAGTTAGGACATATCCACCCACCCCTTTAGTGAGCTTTCCTCCCCCTCCACCTTTGACAACTGACCTGGAGGGTTTCACCAGGACAGTATGGTCCACTTGTCTTTGGACTTTGTATAATGAAGCAAACATTCTTTGAAGGATTATTAATTAATTGTATTTTAAAAAAACTTTGTAGAAATTGGGCTTTCCTTGATATATACATATGTCGTTAATGTATACAACATGCAATGCTATATGTATCTGATCTTTATATTATTTATTTATAGAGGACCTGGAAAGATTATCGTGAGTGGAATGTCAATATGATTATGTTGTCTCGTTATTCTATTGGAAACCGATATGGAACTCTGACCTTGTAGAGTGGTCTAATGAGTCCTGCAAACACTTGGGTTATTGAGCCCATTTTTTGATCTCCCTCTGGCTTGGACAACAACAGGCACTATGGAAGGTAATTCCATCCAACCATAGTGGCCACGGTGGAGGCGTTGCGGTGGCGGCGTCGGAGGAGGCTCATCCCCATTTTATTTTCCATCTCTAACATGGGCTGCATATGTCAAAGAGAAATTGCTGTCTCTCTCTTTTTTTTTTTTTTTTTTTTTTTTTTTTTTTTTTTTTTTTTTTTTTTATTTTTATATTTTTTTTTTTTTTTTTATATATTTATTTTTACATTTTTTTTTATTTTCACCTTTATTATCTATTATTTATTTATTATTTATTCCCTGCTTTATTTTCATTTACATTCATCTTTGTTTATTCTTATTTTACTCTTCTATTTTTCATTCTTTATTCATCAATCCCTATTATATTTTTTACTCTCCTTATCCTTTGTATGTCCTGGACTAATTGTTTTATAAGTCTACAGGATTCGTGCTTTTCATTAAATCTAAAATTTATTCCTTTATCTTTATTATCAACGCTCTTTCACTTTACCTTCCTTGGGAGGATTCAATGTCATATCTGACCCTTTTCTTACCTTTAGAATTCAGTCTTAGCTCACCAGTGCGCTTCGAATGGGAACAATTGCCGCTTTACTACGGCGCATGCGCGTATTACCCATCGCGCATGCGCGTACTTTCGTTTTCGGCTGCGGTAAACGGGACGCTCTATATGCGGATCCCATTCCCTCAGCCTGGCATGACGCATACGCCCAACAGTACTAGCACCAATGTATCCTCCTATTCGCTCTGACGGCCTCTCAGCTGTTTCTCATTATCCCATAATTGGCCACATGGGGCGATCTGCTCCCTCCCACCTTCAGTTTTGGCGCCAAAGCAACCTATTTAACCAGCACTCCATCAGATGGTTGCTTGAGATGGAGTGCTGGGAAGCTGCTTTCACCATACCCTGTTCAGGTACATTTTCTTTTAAAGGACTGCTATGTTTGTCCATACTCTTCTTGGTGGTGTCTTTGGGGCTATTTAGCCCTTAGCATACACGAAATTTAAATATTGGCTTTATTACTAGTTCTGCCCTATTTCCTTCTTATAAAGGATTTGCAACTAACGGATCCAGCTATTGGAGTCTGACCCTGCAGAGCTGGTGACCCTTCCCAGCTGGGGTGTTCCCCTCCTTTATAAGTGGCTATCAGGTACGCTTTTTGGATTAGTAAGGCTGACTTGTACACAATACCATACTTTATAGCAAGGTGTCTCTAGATACCGCATACTGTAGATACATTATACACTAATATTTTGTATATATATCTTCTTTATCTTGATCATTTTCAGCTTATCCTTGTGATACTGGACTTAATATAGTGTTTTTATCATTCCTGGTTATCACCACTTCCTACAAGGAGGCTCATGGGGAGGACCCAACTGGATCCTTAAGGTACATCCAGGGGGCGTCTACAACTGGAAGCTAATGTTCTTCTATCTATTCTGTACATTATTATTGTTATTAATTATAGGACATTGGCATTTCAGATCTGTCCGCAGAAAACGACTCTGCTGCTGGCCGGTTCGACACATCCCAGCCCCATTACTACCACTTTTTTCTTTTTAGACTTTGTTATGTGAGTACTCCTTTTAGATATACACACTTATCTGTCTATACTACATTTATATGGGATTGGTCACCCATTACTTCATCCTAGAATCTTTAGTGATTCCCCTTTCCCCCTTTTTTTTTTTTTTTTTTTTTTTTTTTCTCTTTCTCACTTGCAGCTCATGCCCTGTTTGCGGGCTCTGGACCCCACACTCGGCGAGTTCCTGACGGTCCTCCTGAGAGACTTACTTTTAGATAAATTACTGGCTACTATAGACATATACCAGTTCCTACCTTTCCAACAGGAAATGTAAGGTAGGTAACTCTTGTATACCCATTTGAACTACTCAGATTTATATTAATACTAATATTACATATATCTAAAACACATAACATTTGCCTATCCACTCATAAATAACTCCCGTGTCTTTCTTAATATGTACAACAGATACTTGTATCGCTATGCTCTGGTTCTGAAGAAGCTCTAAGCGAAACGCGTCAACCAGCATTGAATCAGCGAGTTTTGTCTAAACATTCTGATCTATCAACAAGCTATTGTATATGTATGCCTTTGGATTGTAAGGATCCCCACCGTTTTTATATATATATATATTATGAATATGTTTTTTGTATATTATGTGTTAATAAAACTATTTAGAATCAATCTTTGGTATTGAGAGACATACATCCGTTCAGGTACCGTGATAGTCCGATAGGTTGGCTAAAAACCCCCCTTCTTCGTTTTTTATAACCTGAGGGTACTTCGGGCACTCAGTCAAGTAATTTCCAAACCATTTTTCCTAATGTTTACTGACAGTCTACTGACTGGAATGGTACCAGCTGATTGGAGAAAAGCCAATGTAGAACCGATATTTAAAAAGGGCCCAAAATATGTCCCTGTGAATTACAGACCAGTTAGCCTAACATCGATAGTATGCAAGCTCTTGGAGGGGATGATAAGGAACGATATGCAAGATTTTAGTAATGAAAACTGTATCATTAGCAGTAATCAGCATGGATTCATGAAGAATCGTTCTTGCCAAACCAATCTATTAACCTTCTATGAGGAGGTGAGTTGCCATCTAGATAAAGGAAGGCCCGTAGACGTGGTGTATCTGGATTTTGCAAAAGCATTTGACACAGTTCCCCATAAAGGTTTACTGTACAAAATAAGGTTCATTGGCATGGACCATAGGGTGAGTACATTGATTGAAAACTGGCTAGAAGGGCGAGTTCAGAGGGTAGTGATAAATGGGGAGTACTCGGAATGGTCAGGGGTGGGTAGTGTGGTCCCCCAGGGTTCTGTGCTGGGACCAATCCTATTTAATTTGTTCATAAATGACCTGGAGGGTAGGGTAAACAGTTCAATCTCTGTATTTGTGGACGAGGCTAAGCTAAGCAGGGCAATAACTTCTCTGCAGGATGTGGAGACCTTGCAAAAATATCTGAACAAATTGATGGGGTGGGCAACTACATGGCAAATGAGGTTTAATGTAGAAAAATTTTAAATAATGCATTTGGGTGGCAAAAATATGAATGCAATCTATACACTGGGGGGAGAACCTCTGGGGGAATCTAGGATGGAAAAGGACCTGGGGGTCCTAGTAGATGATAGGCTCAGCATTGGCACACAATGCCAAGCTGCTTCTAACAAAGCAAACAGAATATTGGCATGCAATAAAAAGGGGATTAATTCCAGAGATAAAACGATAATTCTCCTGCTCTACAAGACTCTGGTCTGGCCACACCTGGAGTATGCTGTCCAGTTCTGGGCACCAGTCCTCAGAAAGGATGTATATAAATTGGAGCGAGTACAAAGAAGGGCAACAAAGCTAGGGGTCTGGAGGAGAGTAGTTATGAGGAAAGGTTGCGAGCACTTAACTTATTCTTTCTGGAGAAGAGACGCTTGAGAGGGGATATGATTTAAATTTATAAATGCCGTACTGGTGATTAGGGATGAGCCGAACACCCCTTGGTTCGGTTCGCACCAGAACCTGCGAACGGACCGAAAGTTGCGCAAACTTTAGAACCCTGTTAAAGTCTATGGGACTCGAACGTTCAGAATCAAAAGTGCTAATTTTAAAGGCTAATATGCAAGTTATTGTCCTAAAAAGGGTTTTGGGACCCGGGTTCTGCCCCAGGGTTTTAAAAATTGCATTTTTTTTCGGGAGCAGTGATTTTAATGATGCTTAAAGTGAAAAAAAATAAGTGAAATATTCCTTTAACCACTTTCAGACCGGACCAATTTGCAGCCAACGGACCAGGCCCCTTTTTGCTATTCGACACTGCGTCGCTTTAACTGACATGTGACACTGACTGTCTGTCTGACGACTGACTGTCGTGCGACGTGGCTCCCATATAAAATTGATGTCCTTTTTTTCCCACAAATAGAGCTTTCTTTTGGTGGTATTTGATCGCCCCTGCGGTTTTTATTTTTTGCGCTATAAACAAAAAAGAGCGACAATTTTGAAAAAAAAAAACGCATTCTTTTTTATTTTTTGCTATAATAAATATCCCCCAAAAATATATAAATAAACATTTTTTTCCTCAGTTTAGGCCGATACGTATTCTTCTACATATTTTTGGTAAAAAAAATCATAATAAGCGATTATTGATTGGTTTGCGCAGAAGTTATAGCGTTTACAAGATTGGGGACAGTTTTATAGCATTTTTATTAATAATTTTTTTTTTCATTAGTAATGGCAGCGATCAGCGATTTTTATTGTGACTGTGACATTATGGCGGACACATCAGACATTTTTGACACATTTTTTGGACCATTGTCATTTATACAGCAATCAATGCTATTTAAATGGATTGATTCCTGTGTAAATGACACTGGCAGTGAAGGGGTTAACCACTAGGTGGCAGTGTAGGGGTTAAGTATACCTAGAGGTGTGTTTCTTACTGTGGGGGGGCGTGGCTGTCAGCTAGTGAATGCTGATCTCTGCTTCAATCACAGTGAGCAGAGATCGGCGTCACTAGTTGCTAGGCAGAACGGGGAGATGCTGTTTTTTCCCCGTTCAGCCTTCCCGTGAGACGATCGCGGGTGTCCGCGACCGGCCTCACAGGGGGTCCCGACCGGCGGGCGCCCGGTGGCACGGCGGCACCTTAAAGGGGACGTATTTATACGCCCTTATACCTATCCGTGCCATTCTGTCGACGTATATTGTCGTGCGCCGGTCGGGAATCGGTTAAATCTGACGTACCTGGGGGGTGTCTATAGTATGCCTGTAAAGTGGCACGTTTTTCCCGTGCTTAGAACAGTCTCTGCACAAAATTACATTTTTAAAGGAATAAAAGTCATTAAGAATTACTTGCGGCTTTAATGTAATGTCAGGTCCTGGCAATATGGATTAAAATCAGTGAAACAAACGGAATAGGTACCCCCCCAGTCCATTACCTGGCCCTATATACCCTATAACAGCAGTATACAGGCGGCACAAACAAGACAGGGACTGTAGGTTTGTTGTTAAGTAGAATCTGTTTGTAATTTTGAACTGGTACATTTTTAAAGTGTAGCGCCAGCCAAAAAATCTATTTTTAAGCTTTTTGAAAAAACATAGGTGTGACGGACCCCGTACTCAAGATGTCTGCCGTAAATGCTTTCTCTGTCCGGTACCACACAATTCAAGAACCTTTAGCCCACCCAGTCACCAGACAACACCAGTGTAGGGTAAAAACAAACAGCATTAGACAGCACACATTATATATACATATATACAGCATTGAATCTGACTAGCACAGATTATAGTGGGGTTCTCATTCACCCTGTGCCCCTATTAGAGACACAGGGGGATTTACACATAAGAGGGTCCAGGGAAACTGGGCAAGGAGCCTCCAGAACTCTCCAGAGCAAGCTGAGTTCCACAAACCCGACCCAAAGTCACTCCTGTCACACATCCCCCCTTTCAGCAGGAGACTAACACAGGAGGAGACCCCAGACGGGTTGACTCCGAAGTTAGTCAGTAGTTCCAGTCTCCCAATTCTGGTATCCCCACAGTACCCCAAATATATTGTCCCAAACATAGCATTACTTACCCAGCCAACCTCTGCCTCTCTCAGAGAACATGCCCGCCGCTGGGGAGAGGCCTGGACTGGCCCTTCTCCCTGGAGTCCTTTCAGCCGCTGGAGGGAAGACAGGGTGACTGGGATCACTCCGTCATGCTGTTGGGGATTTGGGCTGACCGCCCAGCATCCCTGGAGTATACAAGTGGGGACTGCAGTCCTATCCCCCGATATCAGCTCAAGCGGCAGTTGTGTGTAGGGGCCAGTAGCATTCTGCCCTGTTAGCACTTCAGCTAAGGACCCCACATCATCCACTCCGGCTAACTGTTGGGGAGTGACCATCACCTTCTCACCATGAGCCTCTAGAACTACTGCAGGTGTGGGGCAGAGGTCTTGGACCATCTGTCCGGTGGCCAGGACTTCAGTTGGAGCAGCCTCTTGTAACTCCACAGTTGCTGGTGCTGGGCAGAGGTTGGTAGCACTCTGCCCTGTTGCCAGCACTTCTGCTGGGGACTCCACACACTCTGCTCCGGGTAACCGTTGTGGCAGGAGGCTGGCTTCCTCCACTCCTAAATGGTGTCCATATTTTCCACTGCCGATACTCTGGCATGGTGCTGGACAGGCACATTCCTCCATCCAACCTCGTCTTGTGCAGTAACAGGTTTGTCAAGGTCAGTCAGCACTTGCTGCATCCGTCATAAGACCTCTGTGTCCATAGCTGCGGGGGCAGGTGGGCAAAGCACTCTGTTACTATGCCACATTGCCGACTCTTCAGCCAGGATTTCAGAGCTGTCTGCTGATATTTCCTGATAGTCCCAGGCAAAGGGAGCCCCACCCTGCTGCTTAGCAGAGTCTAGCAGCTGTCTGTAGGCGATCTCCAGCTCCCCTTCCTGAGTGGCCAGAAACTCCAAATCTTCCTGTGCCCAGAGCACTTCCGAGACATTCAATCTTTGCTCTCTGTGCTCCATTATTTCCTCCAAACGCCACTCCAGATCACTCCCAAAGTCAGGGTCCTCAGACAGCCTCCAGTACAACAATCCCAGGCCATCGTAGTAAAAGCCTTCCGTGGGGCTGTCATTCGCTGTCCATGGGCACACTTGGGCTACATACCACCGGAGGGCTTTTTTCTGCCCGGTTCCCCCAATAACAGCATTCGTACTTCATACTGCGACCAGTACCTTACATGGTAGGAGGGGAGAACTTTTACCTGGTGTCCCTGCTCACGGGCTAGCGCTTCCTTCCAGAGTTGTAGCAGGACAGAATCATACCATCCCAGCAGGATCTGCACCTCTGGTGCTGTATACTGGTCCTCTGTGCTGTATCCGCATCTCTTGCAACCTCCTTTGAAATTCCTCTTCCATGACGACATATCTGTACCTCTCCTCTCCTGCTATCCGGACCTTGGATCCAGGTGATGGTTTGGATGTGTTCACGGCAAGGAAAGGCGATCCCACCGCTGCCACCAATTGTGACGGACCCCGTACTCAACATGTCCGCCGTAAATGCTTCCTCTGTCCGGTACCACACAATCCAAGACCCTTTAGCCCACCCAGTCAACAGACAACACCAGTGTAGGGTAAAACCCAACAGCATGAGACAGCACACATTATATATACATACATACAGCATTGGATCTGACTAGCAAAGATTATAGTGGGGTTCTCATTCACCCTGTGCCCCTATTAGAGACACAGGGTGATTTACACATAAGAGGGTCCGGGGAAGCTGGACAAGGAGCCTCCAGAACTCTCCAGGGCATGCTGAGTTCCACAAACCCCTGACCCAAAGTCACTCCGGTCACAATAGGGAAGGATTTTTACCCCTGTAACATTTGTTTTGCTGTCTGTGCACCTCTTCAGAAGATTTCACCTCACTTTCTGTCCCAATGACAAATGTTTTTTGAAAATTTGGGTTTTTTAGTGGAACAAGGATTGGTGATAAAGCATCAGTGGAGAGGAGACACGTTTTTCCCATATTAACTCTTACAGGAGAGCATTTCCCTTCCTAGGGGTCGATCTCATCTCACTTCCTGTTGTCTGCTTCCGTTTGCAAGTAGGAGTCATTTGTAAGTTGGATGTTTGAAAGTAGGGGCCTGCCCTATATACTCTGCAGGAATTTGGACCTTAGGTGTTGGTGTTACCACAACACTGTAAGCCCTCACAGTTACCCTTGGTGGGTGCTGGAACACCCTGCTGTGAACTATTATATCAAGAATTGCAAGCTATCAGCATGATCATTGAGGAGGAAGAGGATAGTCACTCAGCATAACAGGATAGTCACTCCGTATCAGCATAGGCAGTCTTGAAGGGATCTGACATTTCAAAAAAAAATGATTCGGTTACATCAGCATCAGGTGCTTGGTAGCTGGTGGTGATCCAAGACTGATTCATTATTATGAAGGTCAGTTGATCAACCGAGTCAGTGGACAGGCACACCCTGTGATCGGTTACAAAGCCTCCAGCAGCACTGAATGTGCGTTCCGAAAGAATGCTGAATGAAGGACAGGCCAGTAGCTCAATTGCATACTGTGCAAGCTCTAGCCAGTGATCCATCCTCCGGTGGGAAATGTGTCCAAGTCTGATCTTGGCCCTGGGTAGTCCTGCACCATGTAAATCAGACGCTGGCGATGGTTGCTGGAACTGATCATACCTTGGGGCTGCGGACTAAAAAATTGTGTCTGAACGCATTGGTCAGACGGCCACCTTCTCCACCGCTCCTTCTGTGACTGACCGAAGCCTCAGCAATGCGTTGTCCAGGACCAGGAATTTGTAACCTCCCAGTCTCTGGGAACGCGTTACTCAGACCTTTCTGCAAGGCCTCCCGAAGATAGTTTCATAGTTTCATAGTTAGTAAGGTTGAATAAAGACACCAGTCCATCCAGTTCAACCTGAGCGAGTGTCTACCACTGTCCCTATCCCTGTACATTGCACACTCACTTCGGCCCCTACCCTCAAGGAGCCCACAATCCAAGGTCCCCATTCATATACTAGGGCCAATTTTTGGACAGAAGCCAATTAACCTACCTGCATGTCTTTGGATTGTGGGAGGAAACCGGAGTATCTGGAGGAAACCCACGTAGGTACAGGGAGAACATGCAAACTCCAGGCAAGTAGTGTCGCGGTTGGGATTCGAACCAGCGACCCTTCTTACTGCTAGGTGAGAGTGCTACCCACTACACCACTGTGCCTCCGATGTTTCATCCTCTGCTCCCTCTGTGATGGCAAGATAAGGTCCGCAACATTTCCCTTGTAACGTGGATCAAGGAGAGTTGCCAGCCAGTAATGATCTCTCTCCTTTATCCGACAAATATGAGGATCCTTCTGCAGGCTTTTGAGGATCAGGGAGGCCATGCAGCATAGGTTAGCTGAGGCATTTGGTCCGGAGTCCTCTGGGTCACTAAGGACGACATGATCCGCAGCCACCTCCTCCCAGCCACATACAAGTCCATGGGTTTCTTGGGACTGTAAATGATCCCTTAAAGACTGCTGCTGATGCTGAGTGCTAGGCTCCACCTCCATGCTGACACAATCCTCCTCCTCCTCCTAGTCCTCTTCCTGTGTGATCAGAGGGCCAGCAGGAACACTGTCTGGATAAAGGGGGCCTTTAGAGGTAAGGAAGTCCTCCTCTTCCTGCCTCTGTTCTGCCTCAAGTGCCCTGTCCACTATTCCACGCAACGTGTGCTCCAACAGGTGGACAAGAGGGACAGTGTCACTGATGCATGCACTGTCACTGCTCACCATCCTCGTGGCCTTCTCAAATAGTGACAGGACAGTGCATGCATCCCTGATCATGGCCCACTGGCGTGGGGAAAAAAACAAGCTTTCCTGACCATGTCCTGGTGCCATAGTCGCACAGGTACTCATTGATGGCCCTCTGCTGCTTGTGCAGCCCCTGAAGCATGGCCAACATTAAGATCCACCTAATGGGCATGTCACAGATTAGGCGGTTCTTGGACAGGTTAAATTCCTTTTGGAGGTCAGCCAGCTGAGCACTGGCATCATATGACTGGTGGAAATGCACACAAACTTTTCTGGCCTGCCTCAGGACATCCTGTAAGCCCGGGTACCTGCCCAAGAACCGCTGCACCACCAAGTTAAGGTTGTGAGCCAAACAGGGCACATGGGTCAGTTGTCCCTGTCGGAGGGCGGAGAGGAGGTTGGTGCCATTGTCGCAAACCACCATTCTTGGCTTAAGCTGGCGTGGCGTCAACCACCTCTCAGCCTGCCCCTGCAGAGCTGACAGAATCTCTGCCCCAGTGTGGCCCCTGTCCCCCAAGCACACCAGCGCAAGCACCGCATGGCATATTTTTGCCTGCGTACTTGCGGAACCCCTTGAACTCCTACGGAGCACAGCTTGTTCCGAGGACAAAGCACAGAAAGAGGCCATGGAGGAAGAAGAAGAGGAGGGGGTGGAGGAGAGAGGTGTGTCAGAATCACCAGTAGTAGCATTGGAGGCGGGGTGGCGGAACCACCTCCAACACTACTGCACCTTGTCCTGCATCCTTCCCAACTGCCAGCAGAGTCACCCAATGCGACGTCCCTGTCCATGCCTGCTGGACCATGAGTCAGTGGTAAATATTCACCTTACCGCTGATCGCCCTGTCCAGCGAGGCCAAGACATTGCCTTCCACATGCCGGTAGAGAGCCGGAATCGCCTTCCGTGAGAAAAAGCTGGCTTTGGGAACCTGCCACTGAGGAGCTGCACATTCCACAAACTCACGGAAGGGGGAAGAGTCTACCAACTGAAAAGGCAACAGTTGAGGTGCTAGAAATTTAGCCAAGCTAGCATTGAACCGCTGGGCATGTGGATGGCTGGGAGTGAACTTCTTTCGGCGATGCAGCAGCTGGGGCAGGGAAATTTGCCTGATGTCGGTGTACCGATAGCAGATTGCCCGCAAGTACTTGGCTGTGACACACCTAATTCTACACCTTCATTCCTCTCAGTGCAGATTTCAGAGAGGACTGAAGGTATAGTGGGGTTAGAGATCCCAACTGAAAAGGGGCAAGGAGAGGTCCGCTTTGTTCTTTGATGTGGGTCTTTTAGGTATGCTTGCCAACAAACTACATGGCAGATCGACATATGTCTGGTCAAGCATGTGGTGCCCAAGCGGCTGATGTTTTGGCCATGCGACATACACTTGAGACATATGTTGAAAATAGCAGAGATGCGATCTGATGCACTCGTCTCAAAAAAGGCCCACACCAAAGAACTTTTGGAATAAAGCGCAGAGACAGCAGCGCCCTGCACATGGGGAGCTGTGTGGTGTGATGCACTCGGTGTGCTGCCTTTAAGCTGGCCCCTGGAGGGCATCCTGCCTCGTTGGAGATGTGCCTCCTCCTCCTCTCTCCTAACAGGCACCCACATGGAGTCAGTGACCTCATCACCCCCTCCCTCCTCATCACTGGAACCAACTTGGCCGTATGCTGCAGCTGGGGGAACATGACTGCAAGATTGCTGTCCTTCTTGGGCACCCCATCTCTCTGGGCTCATGTTACTGCCTTCCTCTAGCTGGGTACCATCATCAGAGACTTCAAAATGCTGGGCATCCTCCTAGAGCATGTACCCAACACTGCGGTCAAACAGTTCGGGGGACTCCTCAGGAGAACATGATGAGGCTAGGGAAGGAGTGACTGATGCCATTTAGCCAAGGGAAGAGGCCACGTTGGCAGCTGCTTTGCCAGACAAAGTACCCTGAGCCTGGGTGAGAGAGGATGTGGAGGATGAGGACAGCTTGGTCATTCTCTCTACCAAGTCTTCGGCATGTTGCGGCTCAACACGGCCAGCTGCCGAAAAAAAGAACAAGTGTGTCCCGCGGCCACGTGCTGATGAGGATGCACCATGTCCACAACCAGCACTGTTGCCTCTAGACACAGAGCCTTGCCCTCTTTTATTGGCTCGTGACTGTCTGCCTCCCCTTGTTGGCCTTCCAGACATACGAATGGCCTGCAGGGAGATGTAGCTGCACAAAGCTGGGATATATATATATATATATATATATATATATATATATATATACTGATTATACTGCAGCTAACAGAATCAACTGCCTGCCTGTAGTATTATTAGTATGAGAACACCAGCAATTGTCTTTAGTTAGGTTTAGTTGCACAGTGTGCAGAGGACACAGTACACTAACTGAAAATACTGCAGCTCCCAGCCTGTGGTATTAGTATGAGAACACCAGCAATTGTATTCAGGTAAGCTTTAGGTGCACACTGTGCAAAGGACACTAAAACAAAATACTGCAGCTCCCTGCCTATATTTGTATGCGAACACCAGCAATTGTATTCAGGTAAGCTTTAGGTGCACACTGTGCAACGGACACTAAAACAAAATACTGCAGCTCCCTGCCTGTATTTGTACGAGAACACCAGCAATTGTATTCAGGTAAGCATTAAGTGCACACTGAGCAAAGGACACTAAAACCAAATACTGCAGCTCCCTGCCTGTATTTGTACAAGAACACCAGCAATTGTATTCAGGTAAGCTTTAGGTGCACACTGTGCAAAGGACACTAAAACAAAATACTGCAGCTCCCTGCCTGTATTTGTATGAGAACACCAGCAATTGTATTCAGATAAGCTTTAGATGCACACTGTGCAAAGGACACCAAATCAAAATAGTGCAGTTCCCTGCCTGTATTTGCTTGAGAACACCAGCAATTGTATTTAGGTAAGCTTTAGGTGCACACTGTGCAAAGGACACTAAAACAAAATACTGCAGCTCCCTGCCTGTATTTGCTTGAGAACACCAGCAATTGTATTTAGGTAAGCTTTAGGTGCACACTGTGCAAAGGACACTAAAACAAAATACTGCAGCTCCCTGCCTGTATTTGTATTTAGGTAAGCTTTAGGTGCACACTGTGCAAAGGACACTAAAACAAAATACTGCAGCTCCCTGCCTGTATTTGTATGAGAAAACCAGCAATTGTATTTAGGTAAGCTTTAGGTGCACACTGTGCAAAGGACACTAAAACAAAATACTGCAGCTCCCTGCCTGTATTTGTATGAGAAAACCAGCAATTGTATTCAGGTAAGCTTTAGGAGCACACTGTGCAAAGGACACTAAAACAAAATACTGCAGCTCCCTGCCTGTATTTGTACAAGAACACCAGCAATTGTATTCAGGTAAGTTGTAGGTGCACACTGTGCAAAGGATACTAAAACAAAGTACCGCAGCTCCCTGCCTGTATTTGTACGAGAACATCAGCAATTGTATTCAGGTAAGCTTTAGGTGCACACTGTGCAAAGGACACTGAATCTAAATACTGCAGCTCCCTGCCTGTATTTGTATGAGAACACCAGCAATTGTATTCAGGTAAGCTTTAGGTGCACACTATGCAAAGGACACTAAAACAAAATACTGCAGCTCCCTGCCTGTATTTGTACAAGAACACCAGCAATTGTATTCAGGTAAGCTTTAGGTGCACACTGTGCAAAGGACACTAAAACAAAATACTGCAGCTACCTGCCTGTATTTGTACGAGAACATCAGCAATTGTATTCAGGTAAGCTTTAGGTGCACACTGTGCAAAGGACACAGTGCACTAACTGAAAATACTGCAGCTCCCTGCCTGTCAGTATATTAGGAAGAGAATAACAGGAACGGATCTAGCTAAACTGAATACAGTGTATAAATATATATACAACACCTAGGATGCATATATATCCTCTACACACTATAACTGAAGCTAACTGACTCACCTGCCTACTCTATCTAACTCAAATTAAATGACACGGTCTCTCCCTCTCTGTCTGTCTTTAACCACTGCCGCAACACACTACACAAGGCTTCCACGCAGGCGGCCTTATATAGTGTGGGGCGTGTACTAAACCCCCTGAGACGTAATTGGCCAAAGCCACCCTGGATTTGGCCAATTATGGCTCTCTGTTTTTTCTGCGCTGTGATTGGCCAAAGCATGTGGGACATAGTGCATGACTGGCCAATCATCAGGGAGCAATGCACTGCGATGCCGCAGTGAATTATGGGCCGTGACGTGCCACTCGAATTTGGTGCGAACGGCCCATAATGTTAAAAATTTGGCGAACAGCCGAACAGACGATGTTCGAGTCGAACATGGGTTCAACTCGAACTCGAAGCTCATCCCTACTGGTGATCCCACAATAGGGATAAAACTTTTTCACGGAAGGGAGTTTAACAAGACACGTGGCCACTCAGTAAAATTATAAGAAAAGAGGTTTAACCTTAAACTACGTAGAGGGTTCTTTACTGTAATGCCCTGTACACATGGTCGGATATTTCGATGGAAAAAGTCCGATCGGATTATGTTGTCGGAAAATCCGATCGTGTGTGGGCTCTAGCAGGCTTTTTTCCATCGGATCCCAAATTTTCTGACAACAAAATCCGATCAGACTTTTTCCGATCGTGTGTCGAGAATTCCGACAGACAAAGTGCCACGCATGCTCAGATCAAATCACGAGACCAAAGCTATTGGCTACTAGCTTCTACGTAGTTCTGTTGTACGGAACAAATGTCACCACGTTCAGAACGATCTGATTTTTCGACAACTTTGTCCGACTGTGTGTATGCAACACCAGTTTCGGACAAAATCCGTTGGAAAAAATCTGACGGATTTTGTGGTTGGAATTTCCGACCGTGTGTACGGGGGCTAAGAGTGGCAAGGATGTGGAATTCCCTTCCACAGGCGGTGGTCTCAGCGGGGATATAGTATGTATAAGTATAAGAATCTCTCTAAATTCCTGTTAACCCCCCTGGCGGTAATCCCGAGTCTGGCTCGGGTGGAACTTTAGTACCATAAGCGGTAACCCCGAGCCAGACTCGAGCTCACATTGCAGGATACAGGGAGACTTACTTACCTTGTCCCCTGGATCCTGCAATGTCTCCCCGCTGTGTGTGAGAGCTGTCTCCTCTCTCGATTCACACAGTGCCGAGTGCCGCTGATCTCCGTTCCCTGCGACATTACGACGCACGGGAGCGGAGATTGGCGCCAAATTAAAAAAAATTAAAACACACAATACACATACAGTACTGTAATCTTACAGATTGCAGTACTGTATAAAAAAAATACACATCCCCTTTGTCCCTAGTGGTCTGTCCAGTGCCCTGCATGTCGTTTTATATAATAAAAACATTTTTTTCTGCCTGGAAACTGGAGATTGTCCATAGCAACCAAAAAGTGTCCCTTTATGTCAAAAGTGGTTTTAGACCGGCTAGAAAACAGCAATAATAAATTAGAATCACAATTCATCATCAAACATTAAATTTAATGACAGCGACAATTCTGCAACTGAGCAAATTTCTGTTTTTTTGATTTGATTACATTATTGAATCATTTTTATAGTTATTTATTATATTATAATTTATGATTTTGTGTTTCAAACTTTATCATACCCGGGATGTCTACTAGACTCTGGTTTGGACAGATTTAAGTGAGTTACTCATAAGAATTGCAGGCTTACAATATAAAACGCCAAATTTCCATGCAAAATAATTGTACCGCTTTTGGTACAAAATTCCAGACATAATCATACCGCCAGGGAGGTTAACTGCACAAATAAGAAAGGTAGAACCAGCGCTGTGAACCAGTCAGGCAAGTACATACTAGTTCCTTGTACACCAGTAAGCTCTTCAGCACTTCTGCAAGAGTCTTGACATCTCAAGAGTCTGTTTTCCAATAACAATAAACAATGTACAATGTATAAAGTAGTTCTAGGTAACTTGCTCTTAAAGTAGTATTAACCTTCCTGGCGGTATTCCCTAGTGTGGCTCGGGTTAAATTTCAGTACCATTAGTGGTAACCCCGAGCCACACTCGGGATTGCATTGCAGAATCTTGGAACAGCATACTTGCCTTGTCACCAGGATCCTGCGATGTCCCCCAGCTGTGTCCTCCGCCAGATGCTCTGTGTTCTGGGCTCTGTTCCCTACGAGCGTCGTGATACATGGAGGCGGAGCCCAGCGGCAAATTCAAAAAGTACAAAAAACATAACGCATACAGTACACTTTAATCTGTAGGATTACATTGTATAAAATAAAATCATTTTACCTCCCTTTTGTCCCTAATGCTTTGTCCAGTGCCCTGCATGCACTTTTATATTATATATACTGTTTTTTATGCCTGGAAACTTGAGATTTTCCATGGCAACCAAAAAGTGTCCCTTTACATTTAAAAAAAAGGGACAGTAAATCAGAACACTTGCAGAATTGAACGATAGCGATTTGCGGAGAAATTCATTTTATTATTATTATATTATTCTTTTTGAGAATTATTTATAGTCATTTATTATATTATGATTTTATGTTTCGAACTTTATCATACCCGGAATGTCTACTAGACTTTTATTTGGACAGATTTAAGTGAATTACTTCTAAGAATTACAGGCCTACAATATAAAACGTCAAATTTCTATACTGTGCTGCCCCAACAGGGCATAGAATTTATACAGACTGTTTTCCTAACCGTTTTCAAGGGATGTTTATATTTAGTTCACATGCTGCCATCTAGTGACCTTTTGTGGCAATGCACTAGTTTTACTATGTTCTTTTTCCCTTATGTTATGACACACTTCCTTTATATGTAATGCTCCACCCTTCTTCCTGTTATTGTACTTCCTGTGTCATGGATGCAGCTACAAGCCACATGTAGCAGGGCACATGTATTCTGCATTGTAAGCTACAGACAATATAATCTTTTGACCGCATAAATACTACAACCTATTCATCTGTTTGTATCTTGTCACCTGCTGTAACCTGATGTTCAGAATAAAAGTGGATGGAATATAGTGAAAAAAAGTACCCCGTGCTGCCTGAAAGAGTGCTAGCAGCTAACACAACAGATAGTTTTGCTGTAATCAGAAAGTTATATATAAGTGTAGCGCTAAAGTGTCAGGTTAGTTGATATAACCTTATTATTAACGTACAAATGTGAAAAATTATTATATATAAATCTATAAATCAAAATTAGTGATAAAATTATATCTCAAATGTATCACAAAAAAAGACCACAAATTTCCTGCATGTAGTGAATACCATGTCCATTAGTGAAAATTGAAACAAATGAAAAAAACTTAAGTTGGTGGAAAACTAAGAAATTATATCCGTGAAGAAAAAAAAAAAAATGTGCGTACAGTATAAAGTCCACAGAAAATCCACAAAAAATTTAACATAAAGTCCACAGTGTGTCTTAAGGAGGTTGAGGAACTTAAAAACACCACGTTGACATCCAACAAGGCAAGTCAAAACTGATGACACCAGTGCAGCAAAACCACCACGAAGCAGATATACGCTTACCGAACAGTTTGGACCCAAAAGAACATATGTTCCATGAGTCAAACAGACTTGTATTGTCAACCGACAATCAGAGTGGAGTCTTGGGGGTCCTCTGTGACTGAAACTCAAGGCATCCCACAAATCATAAAAGGTCCGTATCCATATGGGGGTGATTACACATCGGGTGGTATCTGGTATTCATAAATAGGGTGTGAGAAATTGAAAAAGAGGGCCACATAGCGTAATTCCATACAACTAAAACTTATTGTAAAAGGTAAAACACTTACATTTAAGAAGTGGTTTCAAGCGCTTATATAAAATGTATGGCGGCAGTGGAGTCTGGGACGGGACAACATTTTTTTTAGTTAAACTGAAAAAATATTTCCTTTGATTTACTCCTTGTGTTTCTTTTAGCTGTCTCCTAGGTTCTCCATTGGGCTTTTTTTTTTGGACATTTTCTTCAATAGTGCAAACGTAATTTATTTGATCCATGAGGTGACAATTTCTTCTTCAGCGAACTATTATTATCTTGTGGGTCTGCCACACACACACACACACACACCTTGTTTTTGTTGTTAATGTATGTAATGCATTACTGATAAAAATATTCATCATTTTCAGCACCTTGAATGAATTTTGGTGAGTCATGAAAATGGCCTGCACTGTGGAAGTTATTTATTTAAGTAAAATCCACTTTGCACTCCAAGTGCACTGCAAAAGTAGCCATGAAACTGCACTTGAAACTGCACTGAAAGTACACTTGTAGTGCAAAGTGGATTTGCCTTTAGTAAATAACCCCCATTTCAGTGTAAACACCAACTTAGTCCCAAAAATTATATTGAGCATTGAAAGAAGAAGCCTCAAATAAACATTTTACTCAGTGCACATTCACATGTGCGTTAGAAAAGGGTTTTTGAACAAACCAACATATTTTAGTAATAACATTGTTGTTTTTGACAGTACAAATGGCCTTTTTTGTGTTTAAACAGGCATGTTTAAAACCATAAAACAATACACAACTCAGGAACTTACAAAGTTTAACTTTGACAAAGTGAAGGCAATATCAGACATTAGTATGTCCAAACTGTGTTGATATTGCCTTCATCAGATGGGGTGATGTCACCCCTGTGAAAGCCAAATTTTGAAGATGCACACAAATTTACAGTCAAAATGGGGATTTTCCTCCTGATGCCATGCCTAATGTCAACATGTGCTAGCTCCCATCATGGGGATCAATGGACATGTTTCGGGGGTACAACCTCTTCCTGTCACCTACTTGATTTGCGAGGAAGGGGTTGCACCCCCAAAACGCGTACATTGATATTCCGTGATGGCAGATAGCACATGTTGACACACTGCGTGCATCTTCAAAATTTGGCTTTCAATATACTTCAAATTTTTTTCTAACATTTATAAAATAACAACAAATTGCCGAATTTTGGTGTGTTTTAGATTCTGCCTAAAACATCAATGATGTTTTTGAGTCTTTTTTCCACATCATTGATGTCTTCCTTGATCTTCTGTAAATCCCAATTGCACACCATGATCTCCCCAATGAAGACGTGTGCACTTGCACTTGTGAAATTTTACAAACCCATCTAGACAACAAACTTCTTTTAATACAAATAGGCATGAACAAATGTAGTTAACCTGGATCTTCCAAAAACATTGTATTAGTGGGAAAACGAACGATGTTTGCTACGAATGATTACTGTGCCCATGAATTTGAAAGTTGCCATTTTAAACTGTACAACAGTAAAGAAGAGCACATGGAGCAGCATGAACATAATATGAACACATGACAAATAATTACTTTTTTGAAGAACTCTCTTGATATTTCTGTACTGATCTTGCTCCCCCAATTTCAGGTCTGACCAGCGTTTCCTCAGTTAATCCTTGGATCGCCGTACCCCAAAATTCCTGTGCAGACTTTTCACAACTTTAGTCATGATCTTGGCCTTTCTCACATTTGGGTTTGGGTAAGGTCCATGCTTCCCATCATAGTCGGCCCTCTTCAAGATGTCCACCATCTCCACCATCACCAAAGGACATATTTGAGGCCTTAAATCTCCTCCAGGATCGGGGCATTCGTGGCTCCGGACTTTCGTCATTGCTGCTGCTGTCTGCATGCACTTGCCCTTTCTCCACCATGTGCTCTCCCACTGCGCCGAAAGAAGACAAGGGGTGGGGAATAGACTAGAAAGAACATCTGGGCAGGCGGAGTTTCATGCATGCGCAGTGTATATAAAGTGTAACACGCGTGCATCGTAAGTACGATCTGTGAGTGGAGGAATGTGTAGCAGAAGCGCCGATCGTTCTAGCGAACAATTTTAACTTGGTGCATCAGTGGCCTATACTGGTTCTAGATTGAGGCCTATATTGAGACAAGATTAGGAGAGTTTAGCCTGACATTAGGGTTTGTCTTGTGTTGTGTCTTGCAGATAAAATGGATCTATTCAATGATGAGGTCTTTTTCCCCATATTGCTTGATATGTACAGGGAGCTGCCCTGTCTGTGGCAGGTAAACCACCCCTTTTATAACATACAGAAGGACAGAGAGGGTCCACTAGACGATACAGCACCTCATCCCTTGGTATAAGAGTATCAAACAAAGGGGGGGATTGGTAGAAGAGGGATTATAACGGTGCAAAGATAATGAAAGAAGGTCGGGGTAGACTCACAGTTCAAGGCTCGTAATACTCGTTAGTTAATAGAACAATTTTTATTAAATATAAACAATTATATCAAAAACATACAAAAGGAGAAAGTATATATATTTGAAAAAATATTGACAATATATATTTTTCGGAAGATAGGACTCGATTCAGTAGATCATGGCAATGATTAAAATGTCAGTTACATCAATTTACAGTCATGAATATAAAAGACAGTACATAGTCAATAATAGAATCAAATTGTGCATATAAGGTTAAAGATACAGTTCACATTTGGTGAAGGAAGATAACCTGGGGTAGACTAGATTAGTCATAGTAGACTGTTCCGACATGTTTCGCCATAACAATGGCTTCCTCAGGGTATGTCTACTTTGCGTAATTGATGTATCTAGTAAAGAAAGTATCATAATGAGTTCCGTTCAATACTCGGTAAGGGAGGAAATTAAAACCATTTAGATAAATAAAATTGGAAAGGACTAGTTTATTTAAAGAGTGAAGTGTCACCAAATTACCAACGTAGAGGAAGTGCTAATACCCCTCCGTCCCAAGGTGGAAAAAAGGGAAGGGAAGAGTCCCCCTTAAAAGCCAACCCAAACTTACCCTAATCAAGGCGTGGATCAAACTCAGCCGCGACCATGGGGTAGGGCAGTCATATAGGGTGCCACGGCTGCCTAGTAGAAGGCGGTAATCCCCAGGTTAGGAGGTGTGTTGATCTAATTGAAAAAGGAATGACCGGGAGAAATGACAACGAGTAATAAAAGTAATTTAAATAGTGTTGTGAGTCCATGAAAGATTAGTTCATGGACGTAACGCCATACACTATATAATGGACAATGTCTCAAAAGATTACTTACTTTAATTAATTTGGAAGAGTTGTAAGAAATAATATGAATAAAGGGGTGATAAAGAACCAAATGGTTCTAAGGAAATGACCGGTATTGAGACAGGAGGCACCTGAAGAGACAATGAATAGGCAGAGAATTACTTTATTGAACAGAGAGTTGGTTAAGGATAGGGGAGGAGGGTATAAGATTAGGTAAAGTTAATAAAAATGAAGGTCAAATACCTGCTTTTAAAGTATGAGGTACAGATCCCCGTACTGCTTAAAGTATATAATTTTAAGCACCCTTGAATCAAGGGGAAAGGGACAGAAGGTCCAGTCAGTGCAGGGTCTGCAAAGAGGCTGAAGGGAAAAGAGATGGTATTGAAGTAATGCTGATAAGTATCAATTAGATTGAGCGGAAGATCAGAACAGAAAGATTTCATTGCTTACTTGAGTGCGAACGGATGTATTGCGTCAGGTGCCTCCAGAGTCCTGTGGTGGACTGAGGTTGCAAGCTGGTTTAAATATCGTCTTCCAGACCGAGGAGGCGTGGAACCGCCCCTCGGTCAGCGGACATGGAGGCCTGAGCGCATGCGCACCGCGCGTCCTGGCCGGGAGCCTACAAGGCCCATAGTTCCCGGCGAGAGGCGCGCGGCGGGCGTGATGACGTCATCGCCGTATAACGGCAAATGAATGGCAAAGGCTGGAGGTGGGCGGGCTTGTGGATCCCGCCCTCGGGTGTCCATACTAGGCAGCCGGGCTGACCCAAAACGTGACGAATCCGCCCCCTAGGTGGCGGCCGAGCTTCCACACCTGGAATGATGGCAAAAGGGCACCTGTGAGGGGAGGAGAGAGGGAGAGAAAGAAGGGAATAGGATGGAAATAGGCCAGTAATGGCGACATATTAGCGACATTCCTGTTGGCTGAGGAACATGGGGGCATTATCACTGGTAATAAATCCAGAATTATCAATACCAAGTGCAATGGAATCTGGGCATACCTGGATCGTAGCTAAGTGAGCACCTCAGCTGGTTATGTCAATGAAAAATAACAAATTTATGCAAAAATATATAGTAGAGTCAGACATGTCAAGCCAAAATAAAATTGGTCAAGCGTCCATTCCAGAAATCAAGGGCAGTTTAATAAGAAGAAATATTTTGAAGTGAGGGTTAAATACCCATACAGTATATTTCAAAGGGTTTCAAAGTAGTTTCTATAGAAAATGTGAAACACAATATATTAATTAGATACAATAAGAAGACCAAATTATATAAATACAAGCAAGACAAACAAAACGGAGCAGGCTTTGGCGCATGATGGCGGAGCGATCACCGGGCAAGACTCCAGAAAGGGGAGAAGCCAAATATGGCCATAGGGGATAATTTGTAATCAAAATAAAGAAAAAGTGGTTATTAGAGAAAAGATTTGAAACTGATGTACTCATTCATACCTGGGTGTCTGGTGGCATCTAAGGTATAGATCCACCTAGTTTCAAGTTGAAGGAGTCGGTTGTCAATGTCCCCCCCGCGTACATTGAGGGGTAAGTGTTCCAGGGCCGAGAATAGCATTGTGGTGGGATCAAAATTATGTTTCAAGGCTACATGGCGATTAATCGCAGTCGAAATTTTCTTTTTGAATAGGGGTTTTATGTGGTCCTGTATACGAATCGAAAAGGCTCTTTTTGTTTTACCGACATAAAAACATCCACATCGGCAAGTGGCTAAGTAGATTACCCCTATAGTATTACACATAACCCGATGTTTGGGTTTGTGTAAAATCCCATTGGGTAGTAAAGTGTTAGTGGAATTGGACAGAAACGAGCATGAATCACAGTGTCCACACGAAAAGGTACCAAATTCATCCATTTTTTTTGGATCATCTGGGGCATAAAAGTGACTAGAGGTAAGTTTGTCGCTAAGGGATAGTGGTCGACGGTAAGTAATTTCTGGGTATGTTTTTACATACTGTCCTATTATAGGATCTGACGATAGTAGGGGCCAGAATGTATTTATAGTGTTCCTAATTTGAGCAGACTGGTTGGAGTATTGAGTAATAAGACGTACAGGTTGGTTTAGTTGAAGATTTTTGTCCCTAAAGATTAGTTCCTTTCGTTGCAAGCGTTTAACTCTATTAAATGATTGCTTAAGTAAATTATGGCTGTAGCCTCTGGATTTCAATCTTCGATATAGTTCAAAAGATGCTTGGTAAAAGTCTTTATCATTGGTACAATTTCTTCTTATTCGGAGATATTGGCTGTACGGTATGCTTTTTATGAGATTTTTAGGGTGAGAGCTTGATGCATGCAATATGGTATTGCCGGCCGACGCTTTTCTGTATAGCGAAGAATATAATTTTCCTTCATTGTCAATAGTTATGGTAAGATCAAGAAAGGTAATCTTATCCTGACTATACTCCAGAGAGAATTTAAGATTATATGTATTAATGGAGATTTTTTCAAAAAAGCGTTGTAGATCTGGATAGGTGCCAGTCCAGAAAATTAAGATATCGTCGATGTATCTCATCCAAGAGATGATGTGCTGAGTATAGCACCTCATCTCTGGGTCCAAAAAAATATCCTTTTCCCACCCCCCCAGATACAGATTGGCGTAGGAAGGGGCACATTTGGTGCCCATTGCTACGCCCTGTATCTGGAGGTAGTGGGAGGATCCGAACGTGAAGTAGTTTCTGGTTAAAATGAACTTAAGCAGGGATAAGACAAAATTATTATACGGTTGTGCAGTAGGGCCTAGGCATTCTAGTTGTTTGGCTATAACCTCCACTCCTCTATCATGAGGTATGGCGTTATAGAGACATTCAACATCCAATGCAACAAGGTATGAATTTATAGGTAATTGCTGGTTTTCGAGGACACGTAATAGATGAATAGTGTCCTTAATGTGTGAAGGAAGTGCAGATACCAATGGAGCAAGATGCTTATCTACAAGTTCACTAGCTCTTTCTGTGAGCCCTTCACAGCCAGAAACAATGGGTCTGCCTGGGGTTTTTTTTTTATTGATTTATGAAGTTTGGGAAGGGAATAAAAGGTTGGGGTTTTGGGGTGGGTTACATGTAGAAATTTCCAAGTATTGGTGTCTATGATACCCTTTTTGGTTGCATGAAAAATTAAATTTTGGTAGTCTAAGATGTAGGACTTGATTCTAGTGGGACAAATGGGTCTATACCATTCGTGGTTGTCAAGGATGTCATGGCACATATTCATGTAAGCCAGGACATCCATGACAACCACGTTTCCTCCTTTGTCGGAGGGTTTAATAACTATATTTCGATTGGACTGAAGAGATTTAAGGGCTTTCTGTTGTACCTTGGTAAGGTTTGACATGCCTGATTCATCCAAATTAAGTTTTTTCAATTCCTTAGTGGTTTGTTCCACAAAAGCCCAAATGGCGGGATTCGTGGTTAATGAGGGGAAATTTCTGGATTTTGGTTTGAAGGTGGTGGGGCAGGAAAAAATAGGGATTGGGCCAATGGTTTCATTTTGTATATTATCCAATAGGTCATCATCAGTTGGATCAGCTTCATCCAGGAGGGTCATTAAGTCCTCGAGGGCTTGAATTTCTGCTAAGGTTGGAACCGTATTATCTGTATTAGCCATCTGAGTCGAGGTGGTTTTTGAATGATAGATTGTTTTGTACAGTAATTTTCTCGCAAAAAGATGAAGATCTTTTACTAGTTGAAAACAATCAAAGTCCATAGAAGGGCAAAAAGTAAGGCCCAGTTGTAAAACTTGGGTCTGGGGTGGTGTGAGGGGAATAGAAGAGAGATTTACGACATCAAAATTCGTTACTGCAATCAATTCTTTGGTAGTTTGGGGGATTAAGTCGGTGTTGAGAGTGGGTCTTGATTCTGGCCTAAAAAAATAGGTGCCAGTTTCAATTCCTGGGAGGGTATAGGGAACATAGTAGGTAAACATGGTTCGCTAGCTCTCCTAATGGGTGATGCCAGTGCAGGGGTTGAGAAATTGGAGGAGTCCAACGTGCACATATGTGTAGTTGGAGGAGGTATGTTTGTAGAAGAGGATTGATTTTTGGGATAGGGAGTCGAAATATTCGAAGTTTTAGGGCGAGTGCTAGGGGGTCTGGTTAATGTACTCGTATTTAGAGCTCGTTTAATTAGCTCTGTGGATGAAATATGTTGATCATTCTTTCGTTTTTTATTAATGGGGTCCTGAGAGAGTTCATGGTAGGTGGTACTAGAGCTAAAGGAATTAGATGAAGTACTAGGTGGGTCAGTGTTGTTTTTGGGTGGTTGGAAGTTGGATAATTTTGTTGGTGCTCTGGGAAAAGTGGGATTATCCCATTTGTAGGCATAGCCATTAAGGTGGGCAGATCTGTCTCTTAAAAATTTATTTTCTTTATTACTGATAATGTTTAAAGTATATTCCTCAATGTGTGCCCGTAAGTTTTTGTCCTTTTGGGCAAAACGGGGGGACGATAGACATAACATATGATTATCATACCAATCAGAGACCGAGGTATCGAGTTGATCAAGTTCACAATCATATTGTTTACATAATATGGATATCATGCCAAATGAGCAAGTTTGAAGATTAAACTCCCAAGAAGATTTGAGAACATCATTGACTTTTTTCACGTTAGGAAAGATTTGGATTCGTAGTCCCCATGGGACAATTTTATGTTCAACATATTTTTCAAAGTACGTTTTATGCCAGTATATTCGTACCTTCTTTTCCAAAAGACGTTGGAGTCGCATAAAATCACGGTCAAGATCAGCATCAGAGATATCAGTGGTATTTTGAGACTGTTGTATTTTGGTCATCAGTCCCTTCCATGCCTCCCCGGTGAGGTCAACCATCATGCGCCAAAGCGTTTTGAAGCTCTCAATGGTAAACAAGTGTTCAATATCAAAAAAACAAACAATTAATTAGCAATTCATTAGAATATATTTCTACGTTTTTTCACCTAAGATAGGTATTTTGTAAGAAGAGCGATGAACTGTGTGTGTTCCCCAAATTTAAGTAATTTAAATAAGATGGAATTATTTAGGGACCATCTGTCGAGAATTGGTGTATTGAAACACCTAGGACGGAAAGTAATATACAGAAGGACAGAGAGGGTCCACTAGACGATACAGCACCTCATCCCTTGGTATAAGAGTATCAAACAAAGGGGGGGATTGGTAGAAGAGGGATTATAACGGTGCAAAGATAATGAAAGAAGGTCGGGGTAGACTCACAGTTCAAGGCTCGTAATACTCGTTAGTTAATAGAACAATTTTTATTAAATATAAACAATTATATCAAAAACATACAAAAGGAGAAAGTATATATATTTGAAAAAATATTGACAATATATATTTTTCGGAAGATAGGACTCGATTCAGTAGATCATGGCAATGATTAAAATGTCAGTTACATCAATTTACAGTCATGAATATAAAAGACAGTACATAGTCAATAATAGAATCAAATTGTGCATATAAGGTTAAAGATACAGTTCACATTTGGTGAAGGAAGATAACCTGGGGTAGACTAGATTAGTCATAGTAGACTGTTCCGACATGTTTCGCCATAACAATGGCTTCCTCAGGGTATGTCTACTTTGCGTAATTGATGTATCTAGTAAAGAAAGTATCATAATGAGTTCCGTTCAATACTCGGTAAGGGAGGAAATTAAAACCATTTATAACAATAAACCAAAGAGGAAGGCAGTGCTGGATCAATTGCTGGAATTTGTGAAGCCGGTGATCCCCGTGGCAGACATCCCCTATTTGAAGGCACTAATTGGTGGCATGAGGAGCACTTATAATAGGGAGCGCAAGAAGGTCCAGGATTCCCACAGATCAGGAGCTGCAGCAGATGACATTTATGTACCCAGGTGTTACTATGACAGACTGCATTTTCTGGCAGGCCAGACTGAACCCAGGCCAGCACACTACAATCTTCCTTCAAGGCTTACTTCCACCTCAGCTGAGGCTTCCGACGTCCAACCTGGGCCTTCCAGCCAGGAAGAAGTGAAGGAGCCCAGCTTGAGCCAGGTATTACATTGTTCAACATATTTCTAGTCGAGTCATTAATGATGTTAACTAGATGTTATTATTGATCAGTAATTTCTGATTTTACAGAGTGTTTTACATATCAATAGACAGTAGTGGCCATAAATGATTGGGACAAGAATGAAAAATGCTGGGGGCCAAATGATAGTCTTTTCTATTTATTAACATTCAATTTGCAACAGTGATGAACTGAAAATTGTGTGTGATTGATGAACCAAAAACTAAAACTATGTCCCTTTTTCATACACAGGAAAGTCTCAGCCAGGAGGGGGCTGTGGAAAGTGGCAACCAGGAGGTGGTGGGGTAAGTGGCAGCCAGGAGGTGGCCGGGCACAGTAGCCTGGGCAAATCCCAGGTCCCTCCCCTCCGCCTTCCAAAACTAACTCCCAGGAAGAGGAGTAACCTGGAGGAGGCAGCACTTGGGCTATTTTGGAAGGCTACTGCGGGCCTAAGAACCCCCCCCCCCCCCCCAATATTCAATGGACTATGCCTACATGGCAGCCTGCAAAATGCAGGAAATGGAGGAGGGCCAACACCTCTTATGTGAGGAAGTTATCTTACAAGCCCTAAATAAGGGGTTGAGGGGTGAACTCACTAGCCAAAACCACCTTTCTGAGTTCAACCATGGTCCTCCTCCTCCACCTCCTGCCACAACTACAACACCAGAGCCACAGCCTGGAAGCAAGCGTGGAAGGAAGTGTGGAAGGAAGACAAGAAAGTGATGGCCTGGGTTGAGTCTGGTCTGACAAAAGACGCAGGCTGTTGTATTACCATAGCCTGGGAACATATATGTCATCTGCTGCTGTTCCTGATCTCTTGTAGTCCTGGACCGGATTGTGCTCACTATTAGAAGGACTCCTCAGGCCAACAATTTTGACTGTAAAATAATTGATGTGTGCCCTGGGGTACAAAGGCTTTGCAAATTTTACCAGTTTCTCCAGCGTTGCCTTCCTCTTTATTTTGTTATGACCCATAATAATTATTTTTTTGTGTTTTACTTCAAAAAGTTTGTTTGTGAGTAGGCAGGTACATTTCAAAAATACAATGTCAAATTAACAGGGGACACCAACCTCCTTGAGGTTAAAAAATACAAGATAATAATGGTGTTGTGGTAACTTGACACAAAACGAAAGAAAAAATTATGGAGATTACTATAAAAAAAATAATTATTCATGAAATCACAAGAAATAATAAAGAAATCAGTTTGTGAGAACTGTGTGAATATGAGCAGCAAAACAACTTCATTATTCTAGCATTCTAAAGAAGAAGAGAATGTGTTGCATTAAAAGATTTTAACATTTGCAGCGTGACTAATGTGCTATCTCCATTACAAACGCTAGTTTTACCAGACCGAGCGCTTCCGTCTCGTACTTGATTCTGAGCATGCATGGAACCTTGTGCGTCGGAATTGTCTACACACGATCGGAATTTACGAGAACTGATTTTGTTGTCGGAAAATTTGAGATCCGGATCTCAAATTTTGTGTGTGGGAAATTCTGATGGAAAATGTCCGATGGAGCCTACACACGGTCAGAATTTCCAACAACAAGCTCCCATTGAACATTTTCCCTCGGAAAATCCGACCGTGTGTACAAGGCAAGAGTGATAACTAAAGTGGAGTTAGATATAATCTCTTCTATGTTGCATGTGTAATTATTGTGTTAAAGGCAAAATTCTGTCTAGGGCAATTCTGTAAGTAGCGCCAGTTGATGCACGGATGGGAGACAGACTTCTAATGAGTGTCTGGGACACTCTTTATGAGTTTTTAGGATGAGTGTCTTTATGTGAAGCTAAAATCTCACCCAGGAGCTCACAAAGAAGAGTGGGTAAGCTGGTGCTCCAGGCAGACCCCACAAGGCAGCATATCCAATAGATGCCAGTGTCAGCTGCCAGAAGAGCACACAGTACTCATTGGGGTTGATTTGCTAAAGGCAAATAGACTGTGCACTTTACAAAGTGCAATTGCTCCAGAGCTTTGTACATGAGGGGGAGCTCTGCTGACTTCCATCATCCAATCATGTGCAAGCAAAGATGCATTTTTTTTTTACATTTTCCTTGCATGTGATTGGGTACTCTTTGCAAAGTGAAGCTTTACCACATTTACTAAGCTCTGGAGCAACTGCACTTTGCAAAATGCACAGTCTATTTGCCTTTAGTAAAAAAAAAAAAAAAAACATTATATCATCATATCTTCCTCTAATTACCCGGTCATCACAAGTGTTTCTCAGATCATTTGACTAGAGTGAGTATGGGCACCCGTATTCCCTGCCCAGAACAAAAATGTTTGGAAAATATATTTGATAATGTTAAAAATGAAAGTCCAGATTTGCTTTTCTTGTTCTTCTTGTAAACTCCATCAACAACCTTTAAAAGTTGAATTACAGGTATGGACTTTTGCACAGTTACAATGGTTCAGCTTTGACTAATGTAAGTATGCATGTTTATACCTGTGTATGCAATGTCATGTAAGTATTCCATACTTGTAGGGTCCCTGTGGAAGCTGGAAATCACTGTGGTAGGCACAGTTACTACATTGATTGCCGCCACAGCTCACATGCTCAGCCTGGGCGCCGTTCAGAGAACACTTTGCATTTTCTCAGTGAATGCAAAGCATTTTCTGTTTGCACTAGGTGGAGATTGTGATGTCACCAATCCTGCTTCCCCACCTCATCCAGTCAGAGAATGCTTTCTATTCATTAACCACTTCATCCCTGGAAGGTTTTACCCCCTTCATGACCAGGCAATCTTTTGCGATATGGCACAGCGCCGCTTTAACTGACAATTGCCCATTCATGCTCAAAACAAAATTGACGTCCTTTTTTTCCCACAAATAGAGCTTTCTTTCAATGGTATTTGATCACCTCTGCTCTGGTTTTTATTTTTGGCACTATAAACAAAAAAATACAGACAATTTTGAAAAGAAAAACTATATTTTTTACTTTCTGCTATTAAAAACATATCCAATAAAAATGTAAAATTCAATTCCAATTTCTTTATCAATTTAGGCCAATATGTATTCTACTACACATTTTTGGTAAAAAAAAATCGCAATAAGCATATATATTGATAGGTTTGCGCAAAAGTTATAGCGCCTACAAACTATGAGATATTTTTATGGCATTTTTATTTTTACTAGTAATGGCGGCAATCAGCTACATTTAGCGGGACTGCAACATTGCGGCAGACAAATTGGACACTAAGTGACACTTTTTGGGGACCAGTGACACTAATACAGTGACCAGTGCTAAAAAAATTGCACTGTCACTGTATACACTGGCAGGGACGATCAAAGGGTTAGGTGTGCTCCTAGAGAGTGCTTTCTAACTGTGTGGGGGATGGTTTAACTGGAGGAAAAGGGGGGATCTATGTTCCTGATTAGCATGAACACAAGATCTTTCTCTTCCTCTCTGACAGAAGGGCAGTCTGCCTTGTTTACATAGGCAGACTGCTGTTCTGCCTCTCCTGTCAACGATCGGCGGGTCCCAGCGGACATCACGCCCCAGACCCGGAAGAGAAAACAACGTACAATACGTTGTTTCTCGCAGCTGGGCCACCCTGCTGCAGTAAATGGGCGGTGGGCAGTCCGGAAGTGCTTCAACAAATTCAGTGTTCTCTGAATCATTCTCATGCTGAGCGACCTTCCGTGTTCACTAAGCAGCAGGGCAGCATCTTGGCATGGGACCCTGAATGTAGCGGCAATCCCTGTAGCAGCGCTGCCTAATGCAATGATTTCCAGCTTCCACAGGTATCAGCTAGGTCAGTGGCGTCACTAGGGTTGGTGTCACCCGGTGCGGTATAACATGGTGTCACCCCCCCCCCCAATAATTTTTGCGGGGGATTTTAACCCTTTTTCAGCCACTAGTGGGGATTAAAAGCTCCCTGCTAGCGGCCAAATAGCGCGGTGAAATTGACGGTAAAGTGCCGCTAAAAATGGCGGCACATTACCACTGACACACCCACCACCCCGGTGTGAAAGGGGCCTAACTGAGGGCTCCAACACGATGAGTGAGTTCATCGCAGCTCTGACCCCACACTTTTTATTATCTGCTGTCCCCAGGGACAGATCCGATCCAGAGATCCCACTGTATGGTGATCTCTGGATCGGATCTGTCCCCGGAAACAGCAGATAATAGCATCATAGGCATTGAGGATTTGATTTGGATTTTGGAACTGACCTGCTGACACGGTGTGTTGCTTGCTGGACCGAATCTGATGGCCGCAGGGAAGATGGCAAGATGTTGCTGTGACCTTCTGCTTGCTGGATGGATCTGATGTGGGTGTGGGACACTGTCTGTCTACACCTGTGCTGTGGTCTGTGGATACCCCCCCCCCCCCTTATCAGACCAGCTTAGGGCAGCTCCGCTCAGCTACCTGGTGACTGCTTGAGACCAGGGTGGGTGGGGTGTGTCACTCAGCTACTGTGCCTATATCTAATATAATATATCTGTGTCCAGCACCCCCCCCCCCCTCCCATCATCATCAGGCCAGCTCAGGGTGGGGGTGGCTCAGTCAGCTAATATAATATAGTGAGTGTTGTCTGTCTGATAAGGGGGGGGGGGGTGCTGCTGGACACAGTTATATTATATTAGATATAATAGGCACAGTAGCTGAGTGAGCTGGTCTGGTAGGGGGAGGGGGGCGGCTGGACCAGCTATATTACACCATATATATATATATATATATATATATATATATATATATATAGCTGTGTCTAGCAGACCACCTGGCACCCCCCCCCCCCCCCCCCTATTATACTTGTATTACACAGGTCAGCCAGGGTGCCAGACACTGAGAGTCCTCCCTACTCCCACACCAGCTCTTTGGTGGTGTGTCCGTGTCAGTACCATGGCACCCCCCCCCCACACACCTCAACCTGGCTGGGCTCGGACACCAGGACACCTCCCCCCCTCCACCTGTTCAAAATTTGGGCGTCTGGAGAGGAGGGCAGCTTCCCAGCGTGCAGCTGCCGTGCCGCCCGGGCGGAGTGGAGATACTGTGTAGTGACGTCATCATCCTGTCTGCACTCTGCAGTGTGAGATGTGACAGGCTGGAAGAAGAAGGAAGGAGGACAGCGAGTGACACACACCAGGCGCGGCTGCGGCACTGGAGCCTGGAGGTGTGGTGTTTCAGCCCAGCAGGCTGCAGGGGGGGGGGTGAAAAAAAAAATTAACAGTGTTGGTTGTAACATCTGGAAGATTTCAAGGGGTAAAAAAAAAAATACCAGGGCTTTCCTCACCATTGGGAGGGTGTCACCCCTCTAGCAAGTGTCACCCGGGTGCGGACCGCACCCCCCTAGCAACGCATCTGAGCTAGGTATAGAATATACATGCTTACATTGGTCCAAGATGGACCAATGTAACAATGCAAAAATATCTATGTCTGCAATTCAGTTTTAACTTTAATTGTGTTAAATATACAGTGGGAAGTATTTTGTCTGTTCAACAAATGCAAAAAATACCGGCTGACTCTGTCAGAAATCCAGCAAGCTCATTACTTCGTAGATACAGTACAGTGAGCACATGTTGTCACCCTAGGAGAGAAGGTGTTACTGGAAGAAACACAAGGTAAATATAAAGGGAAAAAAGTCTGAAGGTCTGAACATAAAGAAAACGAATAAACCACCACATCTAAGGACTGGTAAGCTGCAATATATTACATTTTTATTCTTGTCTTTAGATACATTTTACCTTCTCTACAACAAATCGGTAAGATTCCCACTAGCAATTATGCTACATCTTGTAGAATTCCCCATCCACCTTTCCCTTTTTCATTGGCTCTTTCAGCAGTTAACTGTCACATTTTGTCATTTTTGCATAACAACTGCAGGATTTGATTTATATCACGCTTGCGCTGGTTTTGAAAGAAAAAGAAAGAGGCATTTGGTGATTTTTTTTTGTGATAATTTAATATAAGATAGCCTGTACATGGTATTCTTTTTACATCATAAACCTTATCTAGCCCTGATACTGAGCTAATATATCAATATCTGTGTCTAGACAGCTCTCATATATATAGTTATGTTCACAAGAAATATGGTTTTCTTTGTCTCTACACCAGGTATTTGTCTCCCTAGTCTCTAGTAACACCTTGGTGACACATACATTAGCCTGTAATTAGAGCAGTCACAGCTCACAGTCTAATCTGTGTTTTCTTTATTGCTGCAATGAAATCTTTATGTTCCAGCCTCTTTGTAATTATTCTATAATTATATCACAGCAAAGGGATATTCATCTGCAGCCAGAAAAAATGGCTTGCTTCCTACAGCTTCCTCTCCCTTCAGAATGATGCAGTCTTTAAAACCAAAAGCACAAATGTTTTTTATTCATTAAACTGGGAACTAGGGATGCACCGATACCATTTTTTTTACAATAAGTACAAGTACCAATACTTTTTTTTTAGTACTCGCCGATACCAATTGCCGATACCTACCGCAACTGTTTCGTTTTAACTTCAGCTGTCAGTAATGGTACAAAGCATTAAAAAGTTATTTACAAATGAAATAAATAGATTTTTTTTACTATAGCGCTTTTTCAATGTGAAATGTGTAAATATATGTTAATATATATTTGTAAAAATATTCACTAACAAAGCAAACAAAAAAAAAGTTTTAATTGCTTATCGTTTATAAAATAGATGTGAACAAAAGAAAAAAGTAGGAAAATAATAATTAAATGGAGATGAATAGGGAGTTAATTAAGGCTGATTAGAGTAATTAAGGGGTTAAACAGAGGAAAGTTTGTTCATCCCTTTGATCTGCAGATGAACAAACAGAAATATACAAAAAAGAAACAATGTTTCTTTTTTTTTTTGTGTTTCAGCGGCTGAGCAATGTTGGTAATAAACATTGCTGGCTGCTCTTTTTTTTTTTTTTTGCCAGCTTCAATTACCGGACTTTTTTAACACTGGGGAGACCCACTGACAGCTCAAAGAACAGAGCCTGAAAGTATCGGTTTCAGGTATCGGTGCATTTTCACGAGTACCGATACTTGTGCAAATACTCAGTATCGGCACCGATACTAGTATCGGTGCAACCCTACAGGGAACAATCAGACTTTTAAAAGATCATTTCATCATCAGATGTGCATATCTAGCATATAGTGAGCACAATTCACATGTGGTAACAGTTCATGACTGCTTAATGAGCATAGACCAGTACTACTTACCTGAAATGTACTAAACTGTCCAATCAAAGTCATGGCTGTAATATACAAAAAGGCAGAGAGGGTCCATTAGATAATACAGCACCTCATCCCTTGATATAAAAGTATCAGTGTGGAGGGGATGGTGGATTGGGGATTATAGCGGTGCGATAATAACATAGAAGAGTCGGGGTGCACTCACAGTTCAATGCTCATAATACTTGTTAATTGATAAAACAGTTTTTATTACATATAGAAAAGTTGCATAAGTACAAAAAAGAAGAACAAAAAAAAAAAAAAAAATTTTTATATATGGATACACAAAAAATTGACAATGTATTATTTTTATAAGCAAGACTCAGTTGTGTACGTCTTGACAGATGATTAAAATTTTCATTTACAACGACAAGTAATCATTGACATAGAAAACAGTACAGAGTTGACAATAAATTCAGGTTATACACATGAAGTTTTAGGGGTGAAATTCACACTTGGTGTGAGGAAAGTGACCTGAGATGGACTAGGTAAGTCTTAGTAGACTGTTCCGACATGTTTCGCCATAACAATGGCTTCCTCAGGGTGCGTCTACTTTACGTAATTGGTATATCTAGTAAAAAAAGTATCATGATTAGTTCCATTCAGTACTCGGTAAGATAGAAAGTTAGACCCATTTGGATAGAAAGGAATGAAAAAAGGGGACAAATTTCTTATAGAAAGGACCGGGAGAGTTCTATTAGTTACCAAACCCAGAGAAAATGCTTGTGCCCCTCCTTCCCTGATGGAAAGAAGAAGGGAGAAGTCCCCCCTACCACCCTCCAAAGCTTACCCTAGTCGGTGTGTAGGTCAGATTCAGCCACAGCCGTGGGGCAGGGCAGTCATGCAGGGTGCCAAAAAGGCCTAGTAGAAGGCGGAAGCAACCAGGTTGGATATTGAATGTTTTATCTAGTTAAGGAGGAATAAACCATGATTCAGGGAGAGAATAAATAGTAAAAGGTAATTTGAATAGTGTTGTGAGTCCATGAAAAATTGGTTCATGAACTTAACGCCATACACTACATAGAGGACAGTGTCTCAAATATTTACTTACTTTCATTAATTATGGAAAACGGTTGAAGATGATTAATAATGAAAGAGCCAAAGGGTTCTACAAAAGTAACCAAATTAAAGGCAGGAGGCACCTGAGAAAACAGTAGATAAGCAAAGAATTGCGTTATTGTGCAGGATATTAGGGGGGGGGAAAAAGGACCGTAGATTTGATAAGGTTATGTAAAAAGGTGAGCAAATACCTGTCTTTAGAGTGTAAGGTACACAGCCCCGTTCTGCTTATAATATGCGATTACAGGCACCCTTAAAATAAGGGAGGAAAGAAGAGGTGTCCAATCAGTCAAAAGTCCGAAAAAAGCTGAGAAGAGATAATGTTCAAATAGCCCTCTTAGGTATCAAATAGACTGAGAGGAATACCAATGGGAAACAGCAAGGAGATTGAGTTGCTTACTTGAATGCAGACAGGTGTAGTGCGTCAGGTGCCTCCAGAGTCCTGTGATGGACTGAAGCAGCAGGCTGGTTTTTATACCGCCTTCCAGATCGAGGGGGCGTGGGGCCGCCCCTTGATCAGCGGACAGAAGAGCCTGAGCGCATGCGCACAGCGCGCCTCCGCCGGGAGCCTACAATGACCATAGTTCCCGGCGGTAGGCGCGCAGCGGGCGTGATGACGTAATCGCCGTGTAAGGGCGATTGGATGGCAGAGGCTAGAGGTGGGCGGGCTTGTAAAGTCCGCCCTCGGGTGTCCATACTAGGCAGGAAGGCTGGCCCAAAGCGAGACATGTCCGCCCCCAGGAGGCGGCCGAACCCAGACAGCCGAACGATGGTAAAAGGGCACTTGGGAGGGAAAAAGGAAGGGGGAAAGTAAGAGGGGCATGATGGACCGAGGCCAGTAGGGGCTCTACATTAAAGGCATTCCTGTGGGTTGGAAAAATAGAAAATATTCTCACCGGTCAGAAACTCTACCTAAGGGCTATCAATACCAAATAAATGGGATTTAAACATGTTTTGATTGTAGCTAGTTAGGAATGTTAGCTAATTAGATCTATATAAGCAGAGTGAAGTTTGAACAAAAATACAAAAGGGGATTTAGACATATCAGGCCAAATTGGAATTGGTCAAGTGTCTATTAAAGAAGTCAGGGGCAGTTTCACAAAAAAGATAATGTACAGTCAAGATTCTATATATACAATTATTCATATACAAAAACACAATAAGAAAAGAAACGGAGCAGGCTTTGGCGCATAATGTAATTAGTAAGGTTTCTGAATAGTTTCTATATATATTAAGAAACAAAATACATTAATTATAAATAAACAGCGAGGATATTTTACAAAACACAGTAAGAAAGGAAACGGAGCTAGCTTTGGCGCATGATGGTGGGGACCTCGCCGGGCGAGACCCCAGAAAGGGGAACATTTTTTACACCTGAAAGTTGGTTTGTATTGAGAACGAATATAATAGATCTAATTAGCTAACATTCCTAACTAGCTACAATCAAAACATGTTTAAATCCCATTTATTTGGTATTGATAGCCCTTAGGTAGAGTTTCTGACCGGTGAGAATATTTTCTATTTTTCCAACCCACAGGAATGCCTTTAATGTAGAGCCCCTACTGGCCTCGGTCCATCATGCCCCTCTTACTTTTCCCCCTTCCTTTTTCCCTCCCAAGTGCCCTTTTACCACCGTTCGGCTGTCTGGGTTCGGCCGCCTCCTGGGGGCGGACATGTCTCGCTTTGGGCCAGCCTTCCTGCCTAGTATGGACACCCGAGGGCGGACTTTACAAGCCCGCCCACCTCTAGCCTCTGCCATCCAATCGCCGTTACACGGCGATTACGTCATCACGCCCGCTGCGCGCCTACCGCCGGGAACTATGGTCATTGTAGGCTCCCGGCGGAGGCGCGCTGTGCGCATGCGCTCAGGCTCTTCTGTCCGCTGATCAAGGGGCGGCCCCACGCCCCCTCGATCTGGAAGGCGGTATAAAAACCAGCCTGCTGCTTCAGTCCATCACAGGACTCTGGAGGCACCTGACGCACTACACCTGTCTGCATTCAAGTAAGCAACTCAATCTCCTTGCTGTTTCCCATTGGTATTCCTCTCAGTCTATTTGATACCTAAGAGGGCTATTTGAACATTATCTCTTCTCAGCTTTTTTCGGACTTTTGACTGATTGGACACCTCTTCTTTCCTCCCTTATTTTAAGGGTGCCTGTAATTGTATATTATAAGCAGAACGGGGCTGTGTACCTTACACTCTAAAGACAGGTATTGGCTCACCTTTTTACATAACCTTATCAAATCTACGGTCCTTTTTCCCCCCCCCTAATATCCTGCACAATAACGCAATTCTTTGCTTATCTACTGTTTTCTCAGGTGCCTCCTGCCTTTAATTTGGTTACTTTTGTAGAACCCTTTGGCTCTTTCATTATTAATCATCTTCAACCGTTTTCCATAATTAATGAAAGTAAGTAAATATTTGAGACACTGTCCTCTATGTAGTGTATGGCGTTAAGTTCATGAACCAATTTTTCATGGACTCACAACACTATTCAAATTACCTTTTACTATTTATTCTCTCCCTGAATCATGGTTTATTCCTCCTTAACTAGATAAAACATCCAATATCCAACCTGGTTGCTTCCGCCTTCTACTAGGCCTTTTTGGCACCCTGCATGACTGCCCTGCCCCACGGCTGTGGCTGAATCTGACCTACACACCGACTAGGGTAAGCTTTGGAGGGTGGTAGGGGGGACTTCTCCCTTCTTCTTTCCATCAGGGAAGGAGGGGCACAAGCATTTTCTCTGGGTTTGGTAACTAATAGAACTCTCCCGGTCCTTTCTATAAGAAATTTGTCCCCTATTTTTCATTCCTTTCTATCCAAATGGGTCTAACTTTCTATCTTACCGAGTACTGAATGGAACTAATCATGATACTTTTTTTACTAGATATACCAATTACGTAAAGTAGACGCACCCTGAGGAAGCCATTGTTATGGCGAAACATGTCGGAACAGTCTACTAAGACTTACCTAGTCCATCTCAGGTCACTTTCCTCACACCAAGTGTGAATTTCACCCCTAAAACTTCATGTGTATAACCTGAATTTATTGTCAACTCTGTACTGTTTTCTATGTCAATGATTACTTGTCGTTGTAAATGAAAATTTTAATCATCTGTCAAGACGTACACAACTGAGTCTTGCTTATAAAAATAATACATTGTCAATTTTTTGTGTATCCATATATAAAAAATTTTTTTTTTTTTTTCTTCTTTTTTGTACTTATGCAATTTTTCTATATGTAATAAAAACTGTTTTATCAATTAACAAGTATTATGAGCATTGAACTGTGAGTGCACCCCGACTCTTCTATGTTATTCTTGCACCGCTATAATCCCCAATCCACCATCCCCTCCACACTGATACTTTTATATCAAGGGATGAGGTGCTGTATTATCTAATGGACCCTCTCTGCCTTTTTGTATATTACTTTCTGTCCCAGGTGTTTCAATACACCAGTCCTTGACAGATGGTCCTTAATTAATTCTATCATATTTAAACTATTTTTCTTTGGGGGATACACACAGTTCACTGCTCTTCTTAAAAAATACTTACTTAGGTAAAAACTCTAGAAATATACTGTAATGAATTGTTAATTATTTGTCTATAAAATTGATAATAAATATCTGTTTATCATTGAGAGCTTTACAACGCTTTGGCGCATGATGGTTGACCTCACCGGGGAGGCATGGAAGGGATTGATGACCAAAATACAACAATCCCAGAATACCACCAATATTTCTGATGCCGATCTAGATCGTGACTTCATGCGACTCCAACGTCTCTTGGAAAAGAAGGTACGAATATACTGGCACAAAACGTATTTTGAAAAATATGTTGAACATCAAATTGTCCCATGGGGACTACGAATTCAAATCTTCCCTAATGTGAAAAAAGTGAATGACGTTCTTAAATCCTCCTGGGAATTTAATCTTCAGACCTGCTCATTTGGTATGATATCCATACTATGTAAACAGTATGAATGTGAACTTGACCAACTCGATACCTCGGTCTCTGATTGGTATGAAAATCATATTTTATGTCTATCGTCCCCCCGCTTTGCCCACAAGGATAAAAACCTACGGGCACATATTGAGGAATACACTTTAAACATTATCAGCAATAAAGAAAATAAATTTCTAAGGGACAAATCTGCTCATCAAAATGGCTATGCCTATAAATGGGACAATCCCACTTTTCCCAGAGCATCGACAAAATCATCTAACTTTCAACCATCTAAGAACAATACTGACCCACCTAGTACTTCATCCAACTCCTTTAGCTCAAGCACAACCTACCACGAACTTTCTCAGGACCCTATCACTAAAAAACGTAAGAATGATCAACATATTCCATCCTCAGAGCTAATTAAACGAGCCCTAAGTACGAGTACCTTAACTAGACCCTCTAGCACTCGTCCAAAAACTTCCAATATCTCTACTCCCTATCTCAAAAACCAATCTTCTTCTTCAAACGTACCCCCACCAACCACACATTCGTGTGTCTTGGATTCTTCCAATTTCTCTACCCCTGCACTTGCATCACCCATTAGAAGAGCTAGTGAACCCTGTTTACCTACTATGTTCCCTATACCTTCTCAGGAACTAAAACTGGCACCTATTTTTTTAGGCCAGAACCAAGACCTACCTTTAACACCAACATAACCTCTCAGACCACCAAAGAACCGATTGCAACAACGAATCTTGATGTTGTAAACCTCTCATCCACTCCTTTAACACCACCCCAGATCCAAGTTTTACAACTGGGTCTTACCTTCTGCCCCTCCACAGACCTCGACTGTTTTCAACTAGTGAAAGATCTCCATCTCTTTGCGAGAAAATTACTGTATAAAACAATCTATCATTCAAAAACTATATCTACCCAGATGGCTAACACAGATAATACTGTCCCAACTTTAGCAGAAATTCAAGCCCTTGAGGACCTAATGACCCTCCTAGACGAAGCTGACCCAACTGATGACGATCTCTTGGACAACATACAAAACGAACCTACTACCCCGGTCCCTACATTTGCCTGTCCCACTCCCTTTAAACCCAAATCCAGAAATTTCCCCTCACTAACCACGAATCCCGCCATTTGGGCATTTGTGGAACAAACTACCAAGGAATTAAAAAAACTTAATTTGGATGAATCAGGTATGTCAAACCTTACTAAGGCACAACAGAAAGCTCTTAAATCCCTTCAGTCCAACCGAAATATAGTCATTAAACCCTCCGACAAAGGAGGTAACGTGGTTGTCATGGATGTCCTGGCTTACATGAATATGTGCCACGACATCCTTGACAACCACGACTGGTACAGACCCATCTGTCCCACTAGAATTAAGTCCTATATTCTAGATTATCAGAATCTAATTTTTCATGCAACTAAAAAGGGAACTATAGATACCAACACTTGGAAATTCTTACATGTAACTCAACCCAAAACCCCAACCTTTTATTCTCTTCCTAAACTTCACAAATCAATAAAAAAACCCCCGGGCAGACCTATTGTTTCAGGCTGTGAAGGGCTCACAGAAAAAGCTAGTGAACTCGTAGACAAACATCTCGCCCCATTAGTGTCTGCACTTCCTTCATATATTAAGGATACCATTCACCTATTACGTGTCCTTGAAAATCAGCAGCTACCTGCAAATTCATATCTTGTCGCGCTAGATGTTGAATGTCTCTATAACGCCATACCCCACGAAAGAGGAGTGGAAGTTGTAGCTAAACAACTAGAATGCCTTGGTCCCAATGCACAACAATACAATAACTTTGTTTTATCTCTGCTTAAGTTTATCTTGACCAGAAATTACTTTACCTTTGGATCTTCCCACTACCTCCAGATACAGGGCGTAGCAATGGGCACCAAATGTGCCCCTTCCTACGCCAATCTGTATCTGGGGGGGTGGGAAAAGGACATTCTTTTGGACCCGGAGATGAGGTGCTTTACCCAGCACATCATCTCATGGATGAGATACATCGACGATATCTTAATCTTCTGGACTGGTACTTATCCAGACCTACAACGTTTTTTCGATAAAATCTCCATCAATACCTATAATCTTAAATTTTCTCTGGAGTATAGCCAACAAATGATTACTTTTCTTGATCTTACTATAACTATTGATAGCGAAGGTAAACTATACTCCTCGCTATACAGAAAAGCCTCGGCTGGCAATACCATATTGCATGCATCTAGCTCTCACCCCAAAAACCTTTTAAAAAGTATACCGTACAGCCAATATTTGCGAATAAGAAGAAATTGTACCAATGATAAAGACTTTTACCAAGCATCTTATGAACTATATCGAAGATTGAAATCCAGAGGCTACAGCCATAATTTACTTAAACAATCATTTAATAGAGTTAAACGTTTGGAACGAAAGGAACTAATCTTCAGGGACAAAAATCTTCAACTAAACCAACCTGTACGTCTCATTACTCAATACTCCAATCAGTCCGTTCAAGTTAGGAATACTATAAATACATTTTGGCCCCTACTATCATCGGACCCCATAGTAGGACAGTATGTAAAAACATACCCAGAAATCACTTACCGGCGACCATTATCCCTTAGCGATAAGCTCACCTCGAGTCACTTTTATGCTCCAGATGACAAAAAAAAAATGGATCAATCTGGTACTTTTTCTTGTGGACATTGTGAATCATGTATGTTCCTGTCCAATTCCATTAACACCTTATTACCAAATGGGAATCTACACAAGCCCAAACATCGGGTTACGTGTAACACTGTAGGAGTCATTTATCTAGCCACCTGCCGTTGTGGATGTTTCTATGTCGGAAAAACAAAGAGAGCTTTCTCCATCCGCATACAGGACCATATAAAACCCCTATCCAAAAAGAAAATCTCAACAGCGATAAATCGTCATGTAGCTCAAAAACACAACTTCGACCCCACTACAATGCTATTTTCTGCTCTAGAACATTTACCCCTCAATATACGCGGAGGGGACATTGACAATCGCCTCCTCCAACTCGAAACTAGGTGGATATAGGCGCATGCGCCATAGACAGCGGTGCCTGTCTTTTGCAAATATCTTCTAAACCCTGTAGGTTTAGGAGATATGTCTTGCACCTACAGGTAAGCCTTAATCTAGGCTTACCTGTAGGTAAAAGTGGTCTGTAAGGGTTTACAACCACTTTAACTAGTCCATGGCAGCCTTAAGCTGGATACACACTATCTAATTTTCTGTAGATTTTTTCCTTCAGATTTACCAAAACCATATAATATGAGGTCAAACCTTAGGAGTTTGAATTTGTATGCAATCAGGCAGGCCCTTGCACTACATGGTTTTAGTAAATCTGAAGGAAATCTGACAACATAAGTTGGATAGTGTGTATGGGGTCTTAAGCTTTGACCTCATATTATATGGTTTTGGTAAATCTGAAGACAAAAATCTGCAGAAAATCTAATAGTGTGTATGGGGTCTGCACCTGTCTGTTCTAAATTTAAAAAAATGCATTTTGAGCCCTGACTTCGTGTATCATCATGTGACCATCTATGAAACGTTATCTTCCACAATGCATTGCCTTGCTGCATCATGGAATAGGGTGTTGTGAGGAAATAGGAGCACAGAGAGAGAAAGAGCACACAGAGGCAGATCACACAAAACCTGACTGGAGGGTGTTTATTGGGGAATTTGGGATACAGGAAGGGTGGAAATAGGGGGCATAGTTTACAGGGCAAACAGGAGGCACAGCAGGGCTTACGTTCTTGGCATACAGGGCCCAGCAGAGTTTGGCACAACGGTAGGTTAAAGTCCGTGGCCTACAGGATGGGCAGAGCAGAGTTTAGCACAACAGTGGGTTAAAGTCCTTGGCACACAGACTAAGCAGAGCTGAGTCTGGCACAACAGTGGGTTAAAGTCCTTGGCACACAGACTAAGCAGAGCTGAGTCTGGCACAACAGTGGGTTAAAGTCCTTGGCACAGAGGCTGGGCAGAGTTTGACACAACAGTGGGTTGAAAACCCACCAGCCAGGCGGGGGGGGGGGGGGGGGGGTTCAAGGACTAGTAGAAGAGGCAGGCCATGCAAAAGTCTCCTATAAAGCACTGTGTCTAAATGGTCCAGCCACAGCTCTGGACCAACCACAGTACAGCAATAGGGTCAGGAGAGGATCAACTTGAGTCACTTGACCCTTTATGAAACCAACATCCATCAACAGGTCTACACTCTGCCCCTCTTTTCCTCCAGCAACTCCTCCAGTCACTTCTCCCCCTCCCCCTCACCTCTCAAAAGCCCATCAAGCAAGCATGGGAGTAGGTCTGACGAAGGAGCCGTGCATGCTCCGAAGCGCGTTACCGCCCACCACCTTCACCTGATGTTACATTGGCCGCAAGTGTTCCAGCTTGGTTCCAGAACCCGGGCTGCCTCATCGCATCTTCAGCTCCTCGACAATCCACATCACCAGGGACTCTGACAGCTACAGAACAGTTCTCTCCCCCAGACAAACGAGGGTTACAGCGATCCGCATGAGAACAAATCATTATATGTCTATGACCTCTTACTATCTTGTAAGTGTTTTTAATCCCATTGTGCCTGTAATAAATCTTGTAACCACTGCACTTAGAGGCACCTTTCTCTTTCCTTTTTAACCTCCCTGGCGGTATGATTCTGGCTGGAATTTTGTGCTGAAAGCGGTACAATTATTTTGCATGGAAATTTGGCGTTTTTATATTGTAGGCATGCAATTCTTATGAATAACTCACTTAAATCTGTCCGAACCAGAGTCTAGTAGACATCCCGGGTATGATAAAGTTTGAAACACAAAATCATAAATTATAATATAATAAAAATATATATAAAAATGATTCAATAATTTAATCAAATCAAAAACACTGAAAATTGCTCAGTTGCAGAATAGTCGCTGTCATTAAATTTATTGTTTGATGATAAATTGTGATTCTAATTTTTTATCGGTGTTTTCTAGCTGGTCTAAAACCACTTTTGACATAAAGGGACACTTTTTGGTTGCTATGGACAATCTCCAGTTTCCAGGCAGAAAAAAAAAAAATTTATTATATAAAATGACATGCAGGGCACTGGGCAGACCACTAGGGACAAAGGGGATATGTATTTTTTGTATACAGTACTGTAATCTGTAAGATTACAGTACTGTATGTGTTGTGTGTTTTTAAACTTTTTTAAATTTGGCGCCGATCTCCGCTCCCGTGCGTCGGAACGTCGCAGGGAACGGAGATCGGCGGCACTCGGCACTGTGTGAATTGAGCGAGCGGACGGCTCGCTCACACAGTGGGGAGACATCGCAGGATCCAGGGGAAAAGGTAAGTAACTTCCCCCCTGTATCCTGCACGCAAGCCCGAGTCTGGCTCGGGGTTACCGCTCCTAGCAGAAAAAACTGAACCCGAGCCAGACTCGAGATTACCGCTAGGGAGGTTAACAAGAAACTTCTGTTCCCTGCTTTTTATCTCCGGAGTGAGACACGTTCTCGTTGTTCAGGTAACCTGGAGACTTAGCAGTGGGTTACCCTGGCAACAGGCCCCACCCCCTACATGCTGGCCTCAGACAAGGTGTGTGGCCTTTGTCTCCAGTGGGCATGGAGCGCAGGAAAGTGTGACTGTGCTGTGCACGCAGAGACCGGAGAGGGGGGGTGCGCTGCGACAGGAAGATGTGGGTAATCCACATGCAGGCACAGCAGGAGGGTCCGACTACCTGGCGCTTGTCCAAGGGGACAGGGCACGGTCTCAGCAGGGTGAAGCCCTCTGACGGCAGCGGAGTGGAGGAAGCTGGGGGGGGTAGTAGTAGCAGGGAGGGGGGACTGTGACAACCGTGTTTTACTTCTCCAGAGCACACCTCTCTCATTACTGTACCACAATTTCACTACCTCTTCCTTTATACAAGTACATGGGAGGGATTGGGTGGAGACACTCTGCTGTCATTAAAACGAGAGCAGGGGTAAGGGGAGGGTGTAAACACACTACATTTATTTTCATTGTGAAACCATCCAACTCAGAAAGACATCAGAAAAAAGGAGAGCAGCTACCTTACCTCACACGGTGAGACTGTCTTGCTTCCCACTAACACAGGTTGTCATACACTATAGCTAGCTTCAGTGTTCTTCACCTATAGATGCTCTCTTTCCCATAAGGCAAGCAGGCCTAGCGATACCTAGTTGGCCCCAGGACTTATACACAATGCTGTAGTGCAGGTGACAGTCTACAGTATACACAATGCTGTAGTCCGGATGACAGTCTAGGTACAAGGCAGGCAAAGTTCAGATTATTCAGGGTCAAATCCATAGACAAAAGGCAGGCAGAGTTCAGAGAGCAGTCGATATCTGATCCAAACAGCAGAGCAGGGCAGACTAACAGAGGGCTTGGAACACGTTTTACAAATGCAATATCACAAGCATGAGACTGCAGGCTTGGTTGGCTTAAATAAGGTTTGTTCTCCATCCAGACACTGGCCACATCAATCACCCTGCAGGTGGACAGACAGACAAGGAGAATGCCACAGCCAAAAACAGGATGCTGGAACCAGCAGCTATAAAGTAGCAGGAGTGCTCCTGACAGAGGCAATGTTATTTGAATGAAACCAGTGTTTTCAGCTGCTGCCAGTCTGATAGCTCCCTCTGCTTTCTAGAAATCAACAGAACTTTCTGGATTATAGGTATGGAGCTATGCAGATGGCAGCATGAATATTTATAAAGCCCTGTCCAATCCCAGGGAGTAGAGCGCTGAAGGCATGCCAAGAGTCTGTATAAATTCTCTAAACACATCGAGCTTGGGGTCTTTTCCTTGGAGAGGATCAGTCCAGCCTGGAGGGCTTGCTGCCCTCCAGGGCAGTGTTACCATGTGCTTGCTGTTCGTGAGGCTTCAGATGGGCGACCTGAGGGTGTAGTGGTTAGCACTCTCACCTAGCAGTAAGAAGGGTCGCTGGTTCGAATCCCAACCACGACACTCCCTGCCTGGAGTTTGCATGTTCTCCCTGTGCCTGCGTAGGTTTCCTCCGGGTACTCTGGTTTCCTCCCACAATCCAAAGACATGCAGGTAGGTTAATTGGCATCTGTCCAAAAATTGGCCCTAGTATATGAATGGGGACCTTGGATTGTGGGCTCCTTGAGGGTAGGGACTGATGTGAGTGTGCAATGTACAGGGATGGGGACAATTGTAGACACTCGCTCAGGTTGAACTGGATGGACTGATGTCTTTATTCAACCTTACTAACTATGAGGGTCTGGATGCAGAAGCTGTCGAGAGCTGACTGAGGGGCTGTCTGCTGAAGATCCAGTCTGTAATCATTGGAGGAAAGTGTCACTTGGAAGTTGGAAGGAGGCAACAAAATTACATTTTGTGAGTAAAGATTGCTGAGAGATCTTAGAGACTTTTCGGCTGCTGCCACCCCTCTTGTGCTAGAGAGTCAGCTGTGTGTTTGCTAAAGGGGACATGGGCTGGTGTCCTAAATAGCTTAGTTTATCTAATTATTTGTGAAGGGACTCTGTTCTTGGTACTCTAAAGAAAGATGCCAGCTTCTAACTGCTTTTTTCTATTACAAGCCAAGTCCACAGTTTGCTATATGCAAGTACCTTTGCTTCAGCTGTACATTTAATTGTTTCCACTCCAAGCCAACTCCACAGTTTGCCCGATGCAATAACCTCTGCTTCAGCTTTACCAGAAGGAGTTCACTATCCTCAGTTTGTGCATAGTTTCTCTTTTTGGAGTATCCCACTAAATTCCCTTAGCCCTATCCAAGTTCTCCAAAAATAAAAATAGCAAAAACATCACCCCTAGACTGGTTATTGAGAAAAAGTGTGGCTGAGGGTGTGTGCCTGGTTGCGGGACAATTCACTGGGGAGGAACCTGGGCAAATTTCCAGCAGCTCCTACAGAAGTAAGCGCTACATATCAGGGTTCGGTCCTGGATTTTACATATGGATATCGTCGTGGATGCTATTGGTAATAGTACAAAATAGGAGGGACTGTTAGTGTTGTGGTTGGTGCTGTGTGGATTGCAGAAGTGGCAATCAGGATGTTGGATTGTGGGAAGGCAATCAGTGCGCTGGAGAACTGTTGTTTCACAATAGAGAATGTCTGCTTTACAGCAATGAACACTGCCAGGGCAGAGGTATTTCCAAGTTCCAAGATAGTGTGCAGAGTGAGAGTACCAGTGAGGTCTGCCTAGGGACAGGCAGAGTAACCATCAATGTCTATACCACCAGGGAAAATGGCTGTGCTACAATAGAGAGTATTGCCAGTTCAGGAGCATTTTCCGTTGGTGGCAGTGAATGGGGTTAACTCAGGGCGCAGGAGAGAGAGTGCCGCCGAAGCCTGTTTGGGGACAAGTGAAGTTATTATTACCAGTGTGTATATTACTGTAGAAGCTGCCTGATTTACAGTTAAAACTGTTAATGCTGGAGTATGTCTGCGTAATGGCAAGAAAAGAATTAACATGCAGGGAAAATCTGCCAGACAGGAGGAGCTACCGCTAAAGTGTCTGCTTATCACAAAAAGCAGGCCGCCTAGGTTTGGCTTATCTGGAAGGCTGAGAGGAGTAAATACATCACTTCCAGGTGTAGCCAAGAAGAATCTGAATAGTGGGAGTACCAACAAGACGTACATTAATTTCTTCAGACCCCATGTCACTGTTGGAGCAGGTTGCTCAAGGACACTGGTGTACGGTTAGTACCGCAAGGCAGTCTGGCTCTGTGCAGTAAGGGTGGAGTCGAGCATATCATAATTGTCTGCAGGAAGTGTTGGTGTCTTGCTGTTGATCCGCAATCATGGAGCCGGTACAGCCATTGTGGTGAAAGGAAATAAATCAAGATTAGGGGTATTCTCTGCTTTGGTGTACCGTGCAATCCGAGACCAGATCTGGGAGATTTGCCCTTTGAGATAAAGAAACATATACACAGCAGGTTTCTCTCCGAGCAAATCTAATCTTTATTCTTGGGTGTCGATATAAGAGGGCTGTTCCAGAAAGTACCGCCCTTTAACAGATTATCCAATCATATACAGAGACACACAAGTACAGTCTGACGCCCACAGTGAAACTAATTATTTCTAAAATATCACGTGCTTTACAAGAAAATGAGACTCAACAGAAGATTACAGTATTAGGGAAAAACGAAACTAGATTAGCAAGACTTGAGCATATTTCACAAAATGGATGTTAGAGACACACAAAATGGAAGCTGACTATAATACAAAGAAGTAGTTAAACTAAATATCCCTTCAATCCCCTCTTAGATCATATAAGATGATCTCTACATTCTATGTTGTGCTTTAATACTTCTTTGGGGCTGTGGCATAGATTGCCTGATGACTCTTCATGTATGTCATGTGAGATAGAACCTTATCATCAGGAGATCGAAGGTGCGCAATTATGTAAGTGCAACATTTAAAACAGAAGTAAAGAATCAGAGCAAGGATAAATACCATAACAAGGACAATGTCTTTTAACCATAAAAATATACCTCCAAGCTCAAATCCTACATTGGCAAATGGGCTCCATGTTTTAGCAATGTCCCTAGCTTCCTGCTGGAGCTGGCCTCTAGTGGATGTCCCCTTTTATAATCCCCTACCATTCCCATGACAGATAACAAGGATACAAGGTAACACCATCCCTTAACATGGAGGGGCACCCAGGGATAACACACTTTCCTACAGCATACATGGATACTTTGTCCCAGTGCAAAAGGTCTCTTAGCGACAAACTCATGAGTGTACTTGTCCTGTGTTGCGATTTATAAATTAGTGTAATATTTCACCTACATTTTTAGAGAAAAAGAAAAGTTATGCAAAGTACAGTTTAACCCTGGGTCAATTACTTGAAACAGTGAGCAGGCAGCGGCAGAGACTCCGGATTCGCACATGGAGATATTAAATATTGACCTGCTGCAGAAAGAGGGGTTAGTCTGTGTCTCATTCCCTAAATTAAAACACCAAACAGGGGAATGACTTCTACCTGCTATTGGAAAGGTAACAATGTTGTTTATGTACAGAGTGGATATGTTAGTCAAGAATACAGGAGGAGTCTCATTTAGAAAGGAGGAAACATTTAAAGGTACAGCCAAAAGGGCAATTCGGGCAGTACTAGGATGTAATATTATTATTATTATTATTATTATACAGGATTTATATAACAGTCTGCGCAGCACTTAATATGCTACATATTTAACATTCTTCATACCCTGATTTTTTAGCATACTTAAATTTTAGCAAAAGCATCTTATCAGTAAAACTATCTCCAATCTCTCTCTTGGTTCTAGCTTGTGTCAATATAATGTTCTTGTGTGTGTGTGTGTGTGTTTGTGTTCCCACAGATACTTTTAATTGCACCCAAATCTTCAGGGTGGTAGATACAGTTAGTGGTGATCCAGGTGGGTAGGAACACTGTCAGAGAGATCAGGATTAGTGGGCAGAATGCCTTGTCAGAAGTCTGTGGTGAAGTAAGCGAGGCCATCTTCTCTGGCCGGACCTGCTTTCCCAGGAACTCCTTCATCTGCTTGGACTTCTGCTTGAGGGCCTCCTGTATCCAAGATCTCCTTCCTGCTCTTGGGGCTTTGGGCAACCTTTTTTACTCTGTTGGCATGGATCCAGGACTGGCAATTTTCCACTAGGATGGCTGTTCTGGTCACTGCAACCACTGTGGTAGGAGGTCCAAAGGGATACTCTTGCTTCTTATTTCTGTTCAGCTGTTGGACCACCACGGTGTCTCCCAATTTGAAGGGGCGAGTAGTTTCCTGTGAAGAAAAAGAAAAGGTGCGAGCAACATTTCTCTCAACTGTTTACAATGTTTCAACCAATTACCTTACATATTCTTCCTGTAATAAGTCTAAATCTCCCTTTTCTATCATTAAATTTGCTCTGGCCCATGGGGTGGGGAAAAGTCGACCCATCAAGACATCAAAAGGTGAATACACTGTTGTCTTGGAAGGGTCATTCTTATTTCTGCCAGGACTGCTGGGAGGACCTTCTTCCAGTTGGCAAAGGTTCCTCCTGTGGCCTTTCTTATTTTGTCTTTTTATTGTTCTGTTTATTCTTTCTACTATCCCTGAGCTTTGAGGGTGTTGGGGAATGTGAAACTTCCGTTCTATCTTGAGAGTTTTTTACCAAGTCCTGGCAGACCCTTGATACAAATGTAGGTCCATTGTCTGTCTGAGTTTATAAGAAGTGGGCATCCCCATCGAGGAATGATTTCCTGAACGAGGATCCTCACTACTGTTTGTGCATCTTCTTTTGTGGTGACAAAAAGTTCAACTCAACTTGAGAACTTGTCCACAATTTCCAAAAAATATTCCTGTCTTTTGCCTAGTTTGGGCATGTGTGTGAAGTCAATCTGCAAATGTGTAAAAGGAGTTGTTGGATATATCAGGTGTTCATGTTCGGCCTTGTGTGGGTTGTTCCTGATACATGTGATGCATCTTGCTACATAAAATTGGCCAGGAAAGTTCTGTAATGTAAAAGTCTTTCTCCAATAGTTCACAAGTGGCTTTCCAGCCTCTGTGACCTATTCCATGGAAATGGGAAATAAAAATGATGCATAAAAAGTGATGCACTAGCTACAAAAAGTGATGCACTAGCTACTGGTATACATGGCTTCCCCTCTTTGCAGAGAAGTCCAGTCTTTGGATCTTTCTGCACACCTATTTTGTCCCAACCTCTGAGATCAGCTTCGTTTGCACATACCTGCAAATCTGAAAGAACCTGATCAAAAAACAAAAAACAAAAAACAAGTCTGGTACTAGCATGGGCATTTGGATCTGTGCATTTTGTGAAGTAGCAGCTTATTTAGCAGCTAATCAGCCAGAGCATTTCCCTTGGCTATATGTTTGTTGGCCTGTGTATGCTCTGCAGTGTTGTGGAAGATACATCAGACCTGGGTGATGTGTGTTGGTGAATGAGGTCTATGCAATCATGTTGTGGCACAACCTCATTCTGCTCTCCTTTTAATCCTAAAAGGGCATTTGTATTGGTGCTGGTCCTGAAGTGGGAGAAGCATATTTGATGTGCAATTTTTTGATTGGACATCAAGATCAACTCATAGCTGCTCAACCTTTTGAGCAGACATGTGCTGCGTATGTACATTTTTCATACATTGTGGGTGGTGTGAAGTGTAGTGTCGTGCCCCAGAGTGAAAGAAGTGGCCATCTCAAAACCATCATCGAATAGGATGCCTCTGAGACACACAGGCATGCCTTGAACCTGCACCGGAACCATCTTTGAAAAAAAAAAATAGGGCGCAACTTGTCTCCATGCTCCTGAGCGAGGACACCTGACACGTCCTTACAATTTTCCCTTGCAAACAAATGAAACATTTTTTCTGCAAACAAATTAAACATTTTTCCTAGTTAGGGAGGCCGAGCCCTGGAGCCATTACCATAGCATTTTCCAAATACACAAAAGCATTGCACATTTCATTTGACCATTTTATACAATCTGGCATGTGTAAACCTGTGGCTTGTCTCAGGAGATTGTAGTAGGAACAGTCAGGTACTCATTGGCGGCAGTAACCAATCATAATTACCAAGAAAGGTGAACATGTCTTTCTTAGCAAGTGGGCGGGGCAGACCCACAAGAGCCATAGCTCTTCTGTGATTGACTTTCCTTTCTCCTTTTGAGTGTACAAAACCAAAATATTCAACCTTTTCTGACACCATTGCAATTTTTCTTTGACACTTTGTGACCACTTTCAAAAATACATTTCAAAAGATCCCTCCCATCCTCCAGGGCGGCCACCCGAGTAGAACTGCAGACGAGGAATTCATCCACATACTGCAGCAGGGATGACAATATCCTGGTATCCAAGCTCTGAGAGTAGTTTGGAATAGGCTGCAAGGGAGTCTATATAGCCCTGGGGCATTCTGCACCATGTTAGTTGGCGGTTTTAAAAAAAAAAAAAAACATAAAGCAAAGATTGGTTGTGCCTCCTCATCCACAGGGACGGAAATAAAAATGCGTTCAATAAATCAATCACAATAAAATACTCTGCATCGTAATGTATGGCGGTAAATATTGATGGCACATCAGGCACTTTTGGGGCAATCGGTACCACTAGGCTATTGATGGCCCTTAGGTCTTGTACAAACCTATAGTCACAATTGCCTTCTTTACTTTTCTTACCTTCTCTTTTGTTAATATAGAACAAGATAATTTCCCTTTAAGATCCCTTTTTTTTTTAAAAGAAATCTTCAACTATTGGCTGTAAGCCATCCTCATTTTTTTTTTGTGTCTGCCCTGGTGTTTCAAACTCATTCTGCTATTCTCTGTGTCCCTGCTGCTCTGTGCTGCTCTGTTATCTGGTTATGGAATGTAAGGGGGAGGAGGCGGGGCGCATGATACCGGGCATAGAGAAAGTTAATTTAACCTCTAAATTCACCATCCCATGGCTCTGCTAACCTATCTTGGGCAGCTTTTGGGCTAGGATGCCATAGGGACCCCCCGTCCAGCCGGAGATCTCCTACAGCATCTTCTTTATAGACAAGCTTCATACATTATTACTTTTCTTATTATTTACAACCAAACAAATTTTTTTTTTTTTTTTTTTTTTCAAATTTTTTTTTTTTTTTGGCAGAGTGCCAACAGGTTTAAACAGTACTTGTAACTTCTGTACTACCAATGCCGCAAACAATTCTTCACAATATCTATTACGTTTAGCGAGATATAAGTACTTGAACCATGTTGGCAAAAAGCCAAACATCCAAATCTTCACTTTCCCTGCATAGCAGCAAAAGGAATCATTACCTTAAGAAAATATTATTAACACTGCTATTTTCTGCTAACTCTCTAGTCAAAACATTCATACATAAATCATTAAGAATAAACATCAATACATCACCGGATACTGTAGCATTACTCTGCGTTTCGATCGGGAACTTCCATCAATCACAAAAGAACCCAGGAGTTCATAGGAAGGCACGTCTGTCGCTCTTAAATCTAAGTCCTATGATAACACGGAGCAGTGGAAGGCGTTGTCTTACCTTACAAACGCTGACAAATTCCACACAGACAGTTTACAAATTAGCTTATCATCTACGCAAAAGATAAGGAAAGCAAAGAGATCGGTTTTGTTCAGCACACCTTAGCAGACTTCTTGTTTTGTTTTGTAATTACAGTACTGTATTATCATTGACCTACGGACTTCACAAAGTCCCAGGGACCTACCGAGGTCCACATTAACGACTGTCCACCCCCGAACAGACGGCTGCCGCAGTCTTACGGACTTCACAGAGTCCCACTGTTCACACCGAACAGCTACAAAGGACTTCACAGAGTCCTTTTTTGCTATTACACAGAATAGCTCTTATCTAATGGGCTTCCCAAAGCCCATCCAGCCCCCCTTTAAGGCTGTCGCTGTTATCTCAACAGCGCTTGACTTTCTTCAAAGTCTAAAAACTATTTCTACATAAATCACAGGTCCCGTTAAAGGAACGATTTCTAAATAGAGGTCACGGTGAGAGAAGATATATATCAAGTCTACTCACCCGACATATAATAATCGATCACGGAACGAGCTCCCAAACTGAAAGGAAATAAATCAAGATTAGGGGTATTCTCTGCTTTGGTGTACCGTGCAATCCGAGACCAGATCTGGGAGATTTGCCCTTTGAGATAAAGAAACATATACACAGCAGGTTTCTCTCCGAGCAAATCTAATCTTTATTCTTGGGTGTCGATATAAGAGGGACTTTCAGAAAGTACCGCCCTTTAACAGATTATCCAATCATATACAGAGACACACAAGTACAGTCTGACGCCCACAGTGAAACTAATTATTTCTAAAATATCACGTGCTTTACAAGAAAATGAAACTCAACAGAAGATTACAGTATTATGGAAAAAAAAAAATGGATGTTAGAGACACACAAAATGAAACTAGATTAGCAAGACTTGAGCATATTTCACAAAATGGATGTTAGAGACACACAAAATGGAAGCTGACTATAATACAAAAAAGAAGTAGTTAAACTAAATATCCCTGCAAGTTTCAGGTGCCAAGGTAAGGCTTTTATCTCTGCAACAGTTAAGATGGGTAGCTCTGTGACAGAAAGGTGAATACTTATAATCACTTAACACTTTAGCATTGAGAATTACGTGACCTGTAAGCACTGATCGCCATACCTGGACATTTTTTTAACTCCTGTAAGCCTGGGATTGGTGGTGGTAATCATGTGTTATTGGGGTGTGGACAAAATATTGGTGTTTTCAAACGTGTGATTTGTGGAAAAAATATGCAATATATATATGGCAATTTCCGGGGCCAGGATCCATTCCAAATATTTAACATTGTTCTTCCACTTATTTTTGCATCGCTGATAATTGCATGCCTGCTGCTTATCATTATGCATCCCTTTTAACCACTTCAATACCAGACACTTAGACACCTTCCCGCCCAAGCCAATTTTCAGCTTTCAGCGATGTCGCAATTTGAATGACAATTGCGCGGTCATGCTACTCTGTACCCAAACAAATTTTTTATCATTTTGTTCCAACAAATAGAGCTTTCTTTTGGTGGTATTTGATCACCTCTGTGATTTTTATTTTTTGTGCAACAAACAAAAAAAGACCGAAAATTTTGCAAAAAAACAAGTTTTTCTTTGTCACTGTTAGTTTTTTTTGTAAATAAGTCCGCTTTCTTCTTCAATGACGGGCTCTGATAAGGCGGCACTAATGGGCACTGATAAGGCGGCACTGATGGGCACCGATGAGGTGGCACCAATTAGGGGGCACCGATGAGGTGGCACTGATGATGGGCACTGATAGGCGGCACTGATGGGCATTGATAGGTGGCACTGGTATGCGGCACTGATGGGCACTCAGGTGGCACTGATGGGCACTCATAGGCGGCACTGACGGGCACTCATAGACGGCACTGACGGGCACTCATAGGCGGCACTGACGGGCACTCATAGGCGGCACTGATGCACACATATAGGTGGCATGGATGGGCACTGATAGGTGGGCATGGGTGGGCACGGATGGGCACTGATAGGTGGCACTGATGGACGCTGATGAGTGGCACTGATGACACTGATGGGTGGCATTGCTGGGCATCCCTTTTTGCATCCCTTTTTTTAACTTTTTTTTTATTAAATATGATGTGCCAATCAGTGCCCATCTGTGGGCACTGATTGGCATATTTTTGGCATTTTTTTTAACATGTGGATGGCCATGGGGGATGTACCTGGCCATCCACATGCTGGGGGCTTCCCTGGTGGTATTGGGGGCTTCCCTGGTGGTCCTGGGGGCTTCCCTGATGGTCTAGTGTGGGCATCTGAGGGGGGGCTGCGCTGATAAACAATCAGCGCATACCCCCCCTGTCAGGAGAGCCGCCGATCGGCTCTCCTCTACTCGCGTCTATCAGACGCGAGTGAGGAAAAGCCGATCAATGGCTCTTCCTGTGTACATCGTGATCAGCCGTGATTGGACACGGCTGATCACGTGGTAAAGAGCCTCCGCCGGAGGCTCTTTACCGAGATCAGTGTAGCGGTGTGTCAGACTGACACACCGCTCCACCGATCGCCGCGATGCGCGCCCCCACGGGCGCGCAGCGGCTGTTATCCTGAAGGACGTCATATGACGCCCAGTCAGGATAACGAAACCACTTCCCGGACGTCAATTTGCTATTGACCGGGCGGGAAGTGGTTAAAGATGGCAGACCCAAAGGCAATGCTCAACATTTTAAAAAGTTCTAAAGAATAATGCTAAGGGAATTCTTTAACAATTTCAAATTTTTCAAAGAGACTTATTGAGCTAATTAAATGAGTATATAATCTAGTAACAGCTACATACAGTATGTTATAATAATAATGAAAAATTATGATTTTGCGCTGAAGTGCACCAAATAATATTAGTGTATAAGAACCAATAAGTGTGATAGGTTAATGGTTACTAAGTGACTCAAAGAGTTAACCTACACTAAGCGTGATATAAATAAATCACATATACGCATAAATAAATCACATAAATAAATCTCATGAGTATATGACTAAAAAGTGCAACAAGTGCTAAAAACTCGCAACAATGGATCAAACAAATGCAATCCAAAATCCATAAATATGTGAAAATAGTGTAAGAGTAAAAACGTGCACAATATGAACCACAGTTTAGTGAAATAAATAATTAAATAATTAAAATTGAGTCCACAAGAGGAATTAATCTGAAAGAAAAATAATAGTGGTGACACCCCTTTAGCATAAGGCTCTCATAGTCTCTTAAATCCTTAAAAGCGATAGTTGTGCCTTTCTCCAAAAGTGGGGGGTGTTGGGTGGTGAGGACCTACTCCTAGATGGTGCTCCCTAGCCTCTCACCTCTCAAACGATAAAAATGAGCATCAAGGCCAGTATATGTGATCAGCTCCAATTCCGAATTCCCACTTATATGCCTCCCGATCAGGTCTGTGTATATTCAATCGATTCCATACACGGAGTCTCCACTTCCTGAAAGTTGTGGACCCAGGGATAGCCCTCCACTTAATGATTTGCAGTAATAGCTGCGATCCCGCAGTCGTAGCTCGCTCCCAATAGCAATGGGGATGAGGGCAAAGACAAAAATAAAGAGGGGGACCCGATAGTGAAGTATGCCAAAAATAAGGTGATTTTAATCAAAAATAAATGCTTACATTGAGATGTTGTACAAACAGCCAGAGAGATGTTACTGTGGTTTCCGTTTAACAGCACTTCCGGTATCCTACGTCCGTCCAATCCCTACGCATTGCGTCACGTGACCTCGTGACTTCATCAGGGGATGCTGATTGGCTGTGTAGGATTGTATTTATATGTGTAAAACGGAAGTGAGATGGCGGCCATTTTGCCGCGGTCCGTAAAGGTAAACAAAGCGCGGCCATTTTCTAGTGGTCTTTCAGCGCTCTGTATAGCAGACATATTTAGTATCGAATATTATTATTCACGGAGTTTTATCAGTGACGTTATGATGTTAAATAGCTAGGTGTTTAACTGTACGTTCTATCCTGTTCGATCCGCTGGGTATACGTGGGTCAATAAACATTGCCTCTTCCTGTGGATCCAGCAAATGGCTTGTTTGATAGGTCGTGTGAAACCAGTCCCGCCATAGCCATTAATAAGTGGCCCGGAATAGTGGTGGTTTACGGCCAATGGGACATCAATTACTGTTATAATAATAGACACTGGACACATAGACAAGGTGTTGAAGGTTATCTCTGATACTCGGGAGAGTCAAAACCTGCTTTCCAGCATCTAGATCAGCAAACCTTTGTCTCCTGTTTTTATCCTGTGCAAATCACAGAGATTTAAATAAGCTGGTCGGGTATGGCCTATGGGTCACAGGTATATAAACCTACTCATTGTAGCGCTCAAATATGAAAGATACAGAGGAAGCAAAATAATGTAGGTTCAAAGTACTGCAGCTGGTCAATAATAGTGATGGCCATAACCTGTTTTTAGGGTCAGTGATAGTGTCTCTTTTCTTTTGCTGCCCCCTTATAGCCAAGTTGTCAATCTACTCTGCTGTGGAGGAGTTGCAGAACACAGAGAGCAAACAGTTGTTATTAACCATGTTGGCGAAAATACTGATAATACAAATTCTCAAGCCCATCTCTAATACGGATAGCAAACAGGCCTAAACCTCATTCTCTGTTCCATTTTAGAAGTCTCATCAAGGTTTCTTGCTTTAATGATGTCAAGAATGTGATGTTCCCCAATTCCCAAAGAGCCACATAGTCTTGAAGCAAACATTAGCCTTAGCCAAGAAAGTCTGCTTGAACTCTTGGTCTATAAAGTCAATACAATATATCACAGGTAGCATTCACTCTTCAATTCATCTCAGTACCATTTTACTGCCTGGGGACCAGTCTGGGAGAAAAAGGTGTAAAAAGAAGTCATAATCATCATCATGTTTTTCCAAACAGATCAAAAATAAAGTAGAATAAATGTATTTCTCTCCAACATAATATTGCAATGTATTATTCCATCAGCATGCAAATTAATACACTTTGGGGAGATTTCTACTCACTCCTGTCATAAATGTATTATTAATCACTTTAATATTACTGCATCATATTATACAAGCAGGATGGACATAAGGCCTATCTTGGCTGCATGGAATGTGCTGTGCTGGTTACCAAGTCATAGACAGTCAATAATAAAATTTCTGGAATAAGTACCATAAATCTATTACTAATCTTTTAAAAACTGCCACAGTTTATTATACCATCCAGGAAGTGTTTAAGCCTGACACGACTACATACAATGTGCAGCGCTGGTTACCTTTCCACTGACAGCTATCAATTAAACTTTTGAAATCACAAATGTATTATATTACTAATCTCTTTTACCTCATCACAGTATACTTTTCCCAACCAGAAATGCCTGAAGGGTATCTAAACCCAAGAAGATAGTAATATGCTGCAGCCTATCAGTCCATAGTAGGTGGTTGCATATGTTTTTTCAGACTAAGTACATTTTCTTCAAGTACAGGAACAATAAATAAAGGGAGCATTGCCATGCTGTGACTATCAATTATATGATACGCAACTTGCACTAAAATTCTATTTATAGCAACCACTACATTTTTTTTTCAATAACAGTTTTTATTTGGTATTATTCCAGATACATTTTAAGTACAGTATTCGTTCAAGTTGTACATTATAAACACATGTTCTTAACTTACACCACTGTGTTACTACCTGATACCATAGTTACTCTCTATCTGGTATTTATGCTCTTCATGGTATAAGTCAGGTTATTTGGTAAATTATTCCTGTTTCTATCAGACAAACTTTTTAACTTGAAACTTGTAAAGTGAGTGGGAGTGTAAGCACCCCTGAGGAGAGAGAAAAAAAAAAAAGGGGGGGGGAAAGAAAAAAATGTGAAGAAAAAAAAAGGGGGGGAGGGGGGAGGGGAGGGAGAGAGAGAAGACCCACTGAGGGGGAAGAGACTATAGGAGGGGAGAAGGGGGGGGGGGGGGTTGGGTAGTTTGTCATCAGCCCGCGCTAGTATCCGGGTTTTTTTTCCTCCCGGCGTGCGGTGCCACACAGGTCCCAGACCTGGTCGTGGGCGTCCAGATGATCCCTGATTCTCGCTGTCATTTTTTCCATTAACTCTATGTCCCCAATCCTAGCATACTTTAAAACTTTAAAATCGATTTTAACAAAATGCATATGGCAAAACAAAAAAGCAAGAATAGCGTTTGCCGTCTTGGAAAAGGGGAAGAAACATGGGGGGTTAGCTGCCCCAAATATTAACAAATACTATAATGCAGTCATACTCTCACGGGTGGTGGAATGGGCTATACCAGGAAATGAAAAAAGATGGGTCAAACTAGAAATCACAGCGAGTAGTACACAGTTAAATAAAGAAATCTGGAACCCTCCACGATGTAGGAAGCTGGGAGAAAACACATTCACCTTAACGCACAATGTATTTAAAATATGGGATAAGGTACACTGACAACAAAAATGGACACACAACTCACCTTTGATTTATTTAAAAAATAATGAGTATTTCCCACCGGGGAAAAACTCGATAGCAGGGAATTGGATAAAAAAAGACACAGCACAGTTAAAAGACATATTGACACGAGGCAAAATAAGCACTTACACTGATTTAAAAAAGAACACAGAGTTATTTGAGCTAAATGAATGGCGGTACCTCCAACTTAGGCATTTTGTAGAGAAGCTACCCTTCCCGGTAAGGGACATGAAGGAGCTTAGACCTCTCGAGTCTCTTTGCGAGAGGGGGAAATCCCGTAATAATATAGCTCGAATATATAAAGTCTTAAGTAATGCGGGGGAGGAGGCACCGCCATACATAAGGAAATGGGAACTAGAATTAGGGACACCCAGTAATAAACACATCATAGATAAAATCTTTCAACTAACACATAACTCAGCTAAAGATTCTAAGACGACAGAGATGAACTTCAAATGCCTAGCAAGGTGGTATGCTACTCCGGAAAAACTGAGTAAATTCCAACCTGGGGAATCCTCAAACTGTTGGCGGGGATGTAAAGAAAAAGGTACAATGGCCCACATATGGTGGGACTGTCCCGTTATCAAGAGATACTGGAAAAATATTCTGAAAGCAATAAGAGAAATCACAAACATAGTAATTGCGGAAGATCCTTGGATATGCCTGTTCCATGGAGTGGAGATCCCGAGTAAACAATACAGAGAATCAATTGTCTCCATTATGATAAACGTTGCCAAAAGCCTTATACCCAAAAATTGGCAGGAAACGGAGGGCCCTAAAATGAAGAATTGGATAATAGGAGTAAATAATAGTTTCAAATTGGAGAGATTAGATCAGGAGTGGAAAGAAGGAAAAGGGAATGAGCAAAATGATAAGTGGTCCAGATGAATAGAGTTTAAAAGTCATGGAAATATGTAGAAATAATGACCCAATAAATCCTGAAGTATAAGACAGGAGAAAATACCAAGATAGATAAAGAAAAGAAATGGAACCAGAATCTTAGGTAGGGAGGGAGGGAAGGGGAATAATGGGTGGAACTTTCAATAGGATGCTTGAGAGGAATACCTTGTTTGCGCAAAGATCAAACTGTCGACTCTTTTTACTCTTTGTTTTGTATATGAAAAATTTGAATAAATAAAGAATAATAAAAAAAAAAAAAGTCAGGTTATTTGGTAAATTATTCCTGTTTCTATCAGACAAACTTTTTAACTTGAATCTTGTAAAGTGAGTGGGAGTGTAAGCACCCCTGAGGAAGAGAAAAAAAAAAAAAGGGGGGAAAGAAGATTGAAAAAAGGGGGGGAGTGGGAGGGGAGAAGAGAAGAGGGGGAAGAATAGGAGGGGAGAAGGGGGGGGTTGGGTAGTTTGTCTTCAGCCCGCGCTATTATCCGGGTTTTTTTGTTCCTCCCGGCGGTGCCACAGGTCCCAGACCTGGTCGTGGGCGTCCAGATGATCCCTGATTCTCGCTGTAATTTTTTCCATTAACTCTATATCCCCAATCCTAGAATATAGGGCTTCTTCAGGGGGAGGGGAGCGGCGTTTCCAGTGTAATGCCACCAGGCAGCGTGCTGCCGTAAGAACGTGTCTGACCAATTTCTTCTGTGTTGCTGGCGCTTTCAGTGGCATTAGTCCCAGTAGAAAGAATTTAGGGGCGATAGGGACCACCTGTTCGAGGAGACGGGTCAATAGTTGCTGGACCGAGATCCAAAAGGGGACTATCTGTGGGCATTCCTAGTAAATGTGGAACAGTGTTCCCCTGGCTCCCAAGCAGTGCCAGCAGCGATCTGAACTAGTCGGATATATGGCATGAAGCACATCTGGGGTCATATACCAGAAATATAAAACTTTATATGTATTTTCCTTGTAGAGCGTGCAGATCGAGCTCTTGGATGCTTGGGACCATATAGACCTCCACTGATCCAAGGATATCTCCTCCCCCAGCGCCTTTTCCCACTTAAGCATGTATGCATGCTTACCCATTGTTGTAGTGGGCCATTCGTTAAGAATTTTATAAATGTCAGAGATCAGGCCTCTCTGGGCCGAGCCTGCTAGTACAAGGTTTTCAAAGGGTGTGGGTGGGGAAAATTGTAAGTTCGGTGCGAATGTCAAGGCGTAGTGGCGGATTTGGAGATATCCATAGAATACTTGATTCGGCAAATCAAATTTGGTCTGTAGGTCCTTGAATGGTTTCAGTTTACGTGTGCGGGGGTCTATTAAATTTCCATATTGGAAAAGGTTTCTCGTAGTCCAGGGGGAGGACATCTGGTGGGTCAGGCTGTCTGGCATTTCGGGATTGCAAGCAAAGGAGGTCAGGAGCGAGCTGTCCGTGGACAGTTTATGTTGACGCGTCAATTTGCGCCATAGCTTTCTCAGCTGCATCATAGGGCCAAGTAACCGTGCGGGGTCCACCTCCGCGTTTGCGCTCCACAGTAGACTATTTGGGTGTATTGGGGCCAGCCACAACTTCTCTATTTCGGTCCATTTATTATATGACCTGAGCGTGAACCAGGAGGTGATCGCCTTTAGTTGCGCCACCTGAAAGTATCGAGTAAGGTTGGGGAAGGCTAATCCCCCGTCTGACCTGGCCGCCTGCAGCACTGAGCGTGGGATCCTGTGTCTTTTATAGTTCCATGCGTATTGCAGGAGCTCAGTTTGTAATTGCTTCAGTTGGCCGCTGGGGACCGGGACAGGCAGGGTTTGGAAGAGGTACAGTAGTTTCGGGAGGATTGTCATCTTCACTGCTGCAATCCGTCCTAACAGGGAAATGTGATGTTTTTTCCATTGTTGTAGGAGGCTTCTAATGTTTTGGAAAGGGGGGGGGGGGGGGTAGTTTTCCTGAAAGAGGGTGGAATACTTTGGGGTGATATTAACCCCCAGGTATTTTAGAGCTCCAGATTTCCAGCTGTAGGGGAAGTTAGATCGTAAGTGTTCGACCTCTTCTTCTGGAGTATTAAGTGGAAGGGCTTCTGATTTAGATGTGTTAATTTTATACCCCGATAGGGCTCCATAGCGTTCTAATTCCGCATGGAGGATTGGTAGGGAGGTCCTGGGTTGGGTCAGCGAGAGGATTATGTCATCCGCAAATAGGGAAATTTTAAATTCCCTATCCCTAACTGTTATTCCCTTAATATCCGGGTTCCGGCTGATGGTGGCTGCTAGTGGTTCAACACAGAGTGCAAATAGTAATGGCGAGAGTGGGCACCCTTGTCTGGTGCCATTCCGCACTGGCATTGGGGAAGACAGGGCCAAGGGAGTTTTTACCCGTGAGGAGGGGTTTGAATATAAATGTTGAATGGCTCTGTAGAAGGGTCCCCTAAATCCTATATGACTAAAGCCCCATACACACGGTCGGACTTTTTCATGGATTCTGTCCGATCGGACAAGGTTGTCGAAAAATCAGACCGTGTGTATGCACCATCCCAGGCGATCAAACGCCTTTTCTGCATCTAGGCTGAGCAACAAAGACTGCTTGCCCTCCCTGTTCGCCACCTCCACCAGGTCTATTATTTTCCTGGTGTTGTCTCCCGCCTGTCGCAGGGGGACAAATCCCACCTGGTCTTTATGAATTAAAGAGGGCAGGACCATGTTCAGACGGATGGACAGTAATTTAGTAAAGATTTTTAGATCCGAATTTAAAAGGGCGATTGTCCTATAGTTGGCACACAGGGAGGGGTCCTTGCCGGGTTTGGGGATTACTGTTATGAAGGAACTCTGCATATCTCTTGGTATTGGGGTGTCTTGTAGGAAGGCGTTAAATAACTTGCACATATGGGGGAGCAACTGGGGGAGAAATTCTTTGTAGTATTAATATGGGAATCCATCTGGGCCTGGGGCCTTGTGGTTGGGGAGGGCTTTGATGGTTTGTTCTAGTTCTTCCAGTGTGATTGGTGCATTTAGAGAATCTAGATCTGTGGTTTGAAGCTGGGTTATCCCACTCTTTCCGAGATATTGTTGTATGCGTTTGGTGAGGTCTGGCGAGGGGGGGTTGCTAGGGATGTCAGTATTGTTGTAGAGGGTCTCGTAATATTCCGCAAAGGATTGGACTATGTCTTTCGGATGTGAGACAAGGGAGCCTGCTCGGTTTTTAATTTGGTGGGGGGTTGACATCTGGGTATTATCCCGTAATTTCCTGGCTAGTAGTGTATGGGCTTTATTACCTTTATCAAAAAAGGTCTGTTTTAATCTGACTAATGCCTTTTCAACTTGTCCCAAGGCCAGGTCGCTTAAGGTAGCTCTAAGGGATGTGATTTTCTTCAGTAGATTTAACGTAGGTTTGTTTTGTAGTTGTTTTTCATGGGTTTTGAGCTCTCTCTCTCTGTGTGTTTTCAGTGCTTGTGCGCTTTTTTTCATGGCCGAGGAGAGGGCCAGGCATCTGCCCCTCATCACTGCCTTGTGGGCTTCCCATATTGTGGATATGGATACCTCCCCGGTATTGTTTTCCTCTATGTAATTTTTCAATGTAGTGACTAGTTCTGTTTTTGAGGGGAGGTGTTGGAGTAAAAACGCGTTTAGACGCCAGTTGTAGGGCCTGCGAATACAGACGCCTAGATCTAAAGTTATTTCTACCGATCGGCCGGATCTGCGCAGTCTGGGTCAGGTTCTGGGTGAGATTGTTAACAAAGATGTAATCTATACGGGAGTGCGTATGATGTGGGGCTGAATAGAAAGTGTACTGCCGGTCACCAGGGTGCAGTGCTCTCCAGGCGTCCAGTAGGGCGTATCGCCTAGTTAGCTGACGGAACAGCTTTGAATCTCTGAGTGCCCGAGTTGTGGGCGCTCTGGAGCCTAGCCCCTGGCGATCCGAGAGTGTCGAATGAATTAAATTAAAGTCCCCTCCCACCACCAACACCCCGTGTTCTGCTCGAAATAGGCGAGTGAATACCTTATTTAGGAACCCCGTTTGCCTGACATTTGGGACGTATACTGTGCAGAGTGTGATCTCCTTATCCTGCCATAGGCCCCGAAGGATTAAAAAGTGGCCCCGAGGGTCGCTATAATGGGATGTGTATGTAAAAGGGGATACCTGCTTGATCAGAATGGCCACCCCCGCTCGCTTATGAGGTCCTGATGATAGATAAATCTGGTTATAGTATCTGGAGGCAAACGCGAAGGAGCCGTCTTTATCTAAGTGGGTTTCTTGCGCCATGATGACGTCTGCCCCTGACTGCCTGAACTCCCTCAACGCCAGACACCTTTTACGGTTTGAGTTCAGACCGTGGACATTTAGTGAGTAAATTTTAGCCATGGGAACTCGGGTGGGGGGTGTAGGTACTTATCTGGTGTAGATGTAAACGTTGGTCCAAGGTGGGCACCGCGCGGGAGGAAGTCCGGGAAGATCTGTGGTCGAGTGAGCCGGTGACAAAGACAGGAGGGGGGGTGAGAAAAGCTAGAAAGGAACGAGAAGCGGTTAGTAAAGGAAAAACATAGTTTAACAACAGTAACATCATTATCAGACCTATGTAGGCCATCTGGCCTAGGTCAGAACGGCTTCCCATGAATCTCTCCGATCCAGCCCAATAGGGGTGAGCTAGAGAGGTCCAGGGGAACCCAAAATTAGAACTGCAAAAAAGCGCAGTCTGTTTATACACAGAAGTGCTTAAACTAAATTAGGGGGGGTGGAAGGAGTAGTCCGGGAGGTCTCTCTCTAAAGTCTCTGCGGAGACTTGCCCTTAACTTGATTCAGGTCTGTATCCATGGCGCCAGGAGGCATAAAAGCTTGTGGCCCATTGTTCAGGTTACTTCTTTGGGAAGTTTGATGGCGAAAAGGGAAAGGAAACAAGCATGTTTCTGAGGGAAGTTTGTATTTCTTCGGGCAGGTATAGTTGTCTTCATCGCTGCTGTGAACGCCGACCCCTTGGGGACTTTTCCGGGCCCCTGGAGCGCTTCGGTGGGGGGACTTTCTGCCAAACCGTTGGTGGTGGGGTTGCAATCAGGTCCCAATCTGGGAGCTGGGGGGCTCCAATTTCCAAGGTGTTGCAAAAGGGGCCAAATCCTCCGGATATCTCAGAATCGCTGTTTTGCCTTGGTGTTTGACGGTAAGGCTGAAGGGGAATCCCCAGCGGTAGGGGATATTTTCTTCTTGTAGGATGCGCAGCAGTGGTTGAAGCAGTCTGAGTTTTTGCAGGGTGATCCAGGACAAGTCCGGGAACAGCTGGATGTGGTGGTCTCCAAGTGTCACTTTGCGGGCGAGGCGAGCCTGCCTCATGATATCCTCTTTCAGGGGGAATGACGTGAGTCTGCAGATAATGTCCCGGGGTTTGGCGTCAGTGCCTTTGGGTTTCAGTGCCCTGTGTGCTCTGTCCATTTCAATGGGATTAGCCAGGGGTTTTCCAGTCAGGTCATTAAAGAGGGATTGTAAAGTGGTCTGGACATCTTCTGGGCCATCTGTTTCTGGGATTCCCCGAACGCGGATGTTGTTCCTGCGCCCCCTGTTGTCCAGGTCCTCCACATGGCGCTGCATGTCTCTAAGAAGGGAGCGATGTTCTGATCCTTGGAGTTGGGTTCTGTGTATCTCAATTTTAGTTTCTTGGATTTCCTCCTCCGCCATCTGAACTCTATCCGCTAGGTGCTTAAGGCCCGACTGGAGGATCTGGATCTCCGATCTACAGGTTGTTTTCACGTCTTCTATGAGTTGCTTGAAATCATCCTTAGTCGGCATTGCTTGAAGATAGACTTGCCACTGCGGGGGTATGGGGGGGGGGTAATGCTCCCTCCCCTGTGCACTGTGATTGCTTTCAGGAGAATTTGGGGATTGCCAGCTGGGTCTCCATGAGGGGTTTGGGGACGGATGGCGTATGGGTTGCTCTTCCCAGGGTTCGCTCCAGTCTGGGCTTTGCGGTGGGATATGGAGGGCCCGTCTCGGAGTAGGTGGGGGGTGTATGAGGGCCGATGCGCTGGTTGCTTGCGCATATGAGAGGGCCGATGTCATCTGAGGACCTTGTAAACTGGGGCCCTGTGGGCCTGACATTTCATAAGTCCCAGGTGGAGAGGGGCCTGGTAGAGAGTTAGTGTTGGGGGGGGTAAAAGTCCCTGGGTGCTCAGCAAGTGAGAGCTGATGGGCCTGACCTGGCAGAGTTGGAGAACCCTCCATGTCCCCTGAGAGGGGCTGGGAGCTGCTGGCTTGCGCATATGAGAGGGCTGATGTCATCTGAGGGCCATGTGGACTGGGGCCCTGTGGGCCTGAGATTTCATATGTCCCAGGTGAAGAGGGGCCTGGTAGAGATTTAGTGTTGGGGGGGGTAAAAGTTCCTGGGTGCTCAGCAAGTGGGAGCTGATGGGCCCGACCTGGCAGAGCTGGAAAATCCTCCATGTCCCCTGAGATGGACTGGGAGCTGCTGGCTGTGTCAGTGATTCCCGGGTCAGAGGCTGTGCGGAGTAGCTGGGGGAAGGCTGCTGTACACTGGGTGTACTGTGTCTGCCTCTGTGGGAGTCCCAAGATGGCCGCCGGGAGTGCAAGGTGAGGGGATTCAAGCCTGTGTGTGGGCCCATACTGGGGACTCACCGCTCCTGGGGTCCGGGATGATCCCTCTGCTGTTGGGTGGTGGTTTTGTGTGCTCTGGGGGTCCCGATGGTGTTCCGGTGCCGGGATGGAGCGCGGATGGAGGGTTGCGGCCTTCTCTGTGGCGCCGGCCGGCGCCATTTTGTTCCCTCCACGCGGCGGGGTGCTTGGCTGAGTAAAGTATCCCCTCAGGTCGGATGCCGTTCCCGGTGGGGGCTGTGAGGTGCCCCGGGATCTAGATGAGCGGGTCGCCCTGGAGCCACCCATAGTTTGTGTTGTTTTGTGCCTCTTCTGGGCTCTGTAGCTTCGGGCTAGGAGAGAGCTCTGTGCCTACACCTCCATTCAGCACGGGTTCCGGCCACGCCCCCTCACTACATTTTTATTGTCATGTTAGTCTTGACTGACTGTATACAATGTTCTTAGCTAATAGATATTTTGAAACTGACTGCTTGTATTAGGAGCTCCTAACCCCACACCCCAGGACCAAATCTATGTCCTCACACACTGTTCTTTCAATACAGGTTAACTTTCGACAAGTAGAACCACTGATATACCCAAAAATTATTTTGACCCTCACTAGTCCAGCACTACCACCAACCCGCTGGATCTGCATACAATGGGGGGAATTAACAATGAGTGGAGAGGGTAAAAAGCCTGCACCACTTTCTTTAAAATTGGAAAGCAGGGCAGATACAAGCCCCGTTGTTAATTAAGAGGGATCTGTTCCCTGTTCTATGCAGTGTGTGTGACAGACATGGCACAGAGCAGTTCATATGGAGCTTTGTGCTTCGGATTCCCCCCCTGTTCAGCTGAGTGCCGGAGGGAGTGGGAGGGTTATTAACTACAAACTTGGCTCATGCAGTACAATTGCTGCATGAGCAGAGAGGCATGCAAGATGTCTGGAAAAGGGAAAAAGATCATTAAATGGTACAATCAAATAAAACTGTGTTGTGCTAAAGATAAAATATGAAAAACAAACATATAAATCACATAATTTATGTTTGGTTTAAATTTTTTATTAACTTTAGCGCAACACTGTTTTATTTGACTTCCTTGCAGATGGACACCGACAAATGAGGTTTCCTCAGAAGCAAAATAAAACATTGCTTTGCTCTTGTTCACTCATGCTGGATGACTACAGCATTACACCACAGATGAGCACAAACCACTCCTTCCTCAACTCCACCAAATGGTGCTGCTGCAATTGGCAAGACTGACATATCTTACCAGAAAGTGACAACTACGCCAAGTGTTGGCAGCACTGATTCATTGCCAGCTCCAGCCCCTTTCTTCTTGAAAAAAGGTACGTACACACCTGTAAAGGTGAAAATTCCACCATAGTGTTACTCACATTCTCCTGGCCTAAGGCCCACCTTATGAATAAAGGGATGTCCACATGAGTAACTTTTTAAAGATTTTAATTTGAGACAACATGTCAACTTCTCTGTACAACAACTTCTGTCCAGAACATTCCAGATCAGCAGCACTATTCACAATAGTGCAATACATTTGAGTCCCTCTGCAGTGGGTTCTCATCTAAAGTCTCTCTGTGGCCTAGCCCAAAGGGCCCTCTCCTGTCCAGGCTACAGACTTTCATTATGTATTTTAGGGGTAGCCTGTTCCCATCCTCTTTCTGCCTAGGACTCCTCCCACACCAGCTCATATACGGGTATATCACTCCACCCACCAACCTCACCTGGGGAATGGGCCCACGTGACATCAAATTATGGCTTGGCTTGGTATCTGACAGTAAGACCTGGCATTATAGGCATATCTTGCAAATGTTCTTTAGTTAGTATAGGTACTGAAAGATATTGTAGGCTATACAAAATTATTTTGTAATTAAGGTAATTAATTGTGGGATATGAAAAAAATCTATCAAAAAAAGTATTTTTATAGTTTTTTGATTGAAGACTCATATTCTTCTACGGTCCACCTATTTTCATTTGTGAAAGTCCTGCTGAAATGGTGGCAGTGGAGCAATAACAAATAACAATTTGCAGTGTGTGTCTGCTTGGTTACCACTGTAATAATCTGCATTAATAGGAATACAACTATGTGAGGAGGAGCGGGTTACAGGCATCTCATTAACTTTTTGATTAATTACTTTGCATAATGTCCTCGGGGGACCTTGACAATGCAAGATCTGAATTCTTGTTTTATTTCCACATGTCTTCAGGACCTGCTTCACCTTAAGTTAATAACTTGTGTGGTGACATTTTAATAATGATCACCAATTAATATGTCGTTTCCGGCTCAGCTCCTCCCTGTTATTTTTTTTTATACATTTTCCTTTAGAACACTCATTTATTTTAGAGCATTCATCGACCCCTTAACATTGGGAATCATCTAGGTCTTTGGAAAAGCTTTGTAGGTGAGTTATTTCATATTTGATATTGATATTGTCTTATTTAGAAGCATACTATACAATAATCTGTAGCTCATACACTTTAGAAAAATTGATCTTTTAATAGCAGGATCTCTAGGGATTATAGTATATGGTTTTGAAACTGGATGGAATTATTCTTGAGGCTGCGGGGAAGATTTATTTATTTCTAATAAACTAATTACAACAGAAAAAGGAACCTTAACATAGGAACACATTCTATAGCAGAATATTCACATACCAGAGCAGAGACATTCTGAAAGTTTACTATTAGTCAATGCATATTCAAATTTCTGATAAATGTTACTAGTACTAAAATAATCTGAAGGATGGCTTCTAATGGCAGTGATGCATTTAATGGGAAGGCACTTTTGCTGTGAACTTTCAGTGGAGACGTTGGAACAATTTTAACAATGCCTGAGAAGATGCAATAAACCTTAAAATCAACAAGATGTATTTACTTTTTAAAAGTATGTAAAACACAGAGCTGGTTGGTACAGCTAACTAATTTCATGAAGGTTGTTGAAGATTGTCAGGGGCAACAAGAGCACTAGTTACAAATGCATTAGAGGTTATTTTTTAATGACCATTGGTTAAGTCAGGGTTTTTCATTTTTTTTAATTACTAAGGCAGTGAAACTGATCAAATCACCTGTGCAAAATAATGGAAATCCTGAAAACATGACCTGTTGGGGCGCCTTGAGGACTGGAGTTGAGAAACATTGGGTTAAGTCACACATTGCTGTTTGTAGAAATGATACATTTTACTTTCTAACTTGGGTGTCTTTCAAACATTATCAGTTGTATATCACCATCACTCACAACCTTTGCAGTATCTATAATAGCAGCTGTTATCATTCCATTTACAACTAAGATTGCATGTACCTCCCTGTACAAAATAGACACCACAGACTTCATATTTACCTATATCTGCAAAAACTGCTTCAGATGTCTCTGTGTAGTTCCTCCTTGTCCAGTCTCCAGTTCCCTGGAAGTGGATCCTCACACTACACTGTTAAGGGAAGGAGATCAAATCACTTACCCACATCTGTTCTGCTGGCACAGAAGACTGCTGTTGTTAGATTTGGTAGGGTTTATACTTTAATTCTTTGGAGGGATCAGAGGAAGCTATACCAGGCAGGGTGCTACTATAGTCAGTATTAGTAATGTAACTAGAGTACCTAAGACCAATGTACGTAGGCTGGCAGAATCCTATTGCACCCCCGACACAAACAAGGAAAAATAATTTGCCCTCTTACACGCTGTACAAAATTAAAGGGCACATACACAAATGCTAGAAGTTTGGTTAATAAAATGGAAGAACTGGAACTGCTGATACATGAAGAGGATTTCAACTTTGTGGGAGTATTAGAAACCTGGTTTGACAGCTCACATGACTAGCTTGCGACTGTCCAGGGGAACTCCCTGTATTGGAAGGACAGGGTAGAAGAGGGGGTGTGGTGTACCTGTATGTCAAGAGTGATTTGCTAGTAAACAGGGATGACATTTCTAATGGGGCAAGGGAGGAGGTGGAATCCTTGTGGCTAAAGTTTGAAGGACAGAAACAAATGTGAAATTATTGGGGGTGTATGCTACAGGCCTCTAACCTGCAGGATGAAGAGGTGACAGATGCACATAGCGTGAATACTGCTAGTTCACGTTTATTGTTAAAACATCACAAGGTACTCACATGATTTAGGACAATAAAAAGCATTCAAACTGCATGAAGGCTCACTAACAGCTGATATCCACGGTCATAAAAGACCTCACACATTTGTGGCCCGGCCCAACTAGTTTTGTGTCACAGCACATCGTCAGGGGAACAGGAGCATTGTCCTGAATCAAGTACTCATAATTGAGTATTCGACTACCTTGTGGTGTTTTTAACAATAAACGTATACTAGCAGTATTCACTTGAATGACTTGCAGGACAATTTCATGTGTCATTTGGTGGAAGCCCCATCTAGAAATAATGCTCTGCTTGGCCTACTAATTACAAACAACACAAAAGTGATTGCAGATGTGGAAGCTCAACTTCTCAACATGTTACACCAGTATTTAGGGTTTAACATGCTCAGTAAACCCCCTCACCCACCTTCTACTTTGACCGTGGATAGGGGTTTCTCTCTTTGCACCTGCTGTGACATTTTAAAAATGGCACAGCTGTGTGGGGTTCCTCTCTTTGCACATGCACAGCTACATCATTCATTCATAGGGATCCGTAAAAGAAATAAACTAGTGTTTCTCAACCTTTTTTTCGGTCAAGGCACCCTTTAGAATTGTGCACAATCTCGGGCACAGCAGTCTGAGGGCACATTGACACCAAGAAGTGCGTCCAAGTACACACGCTTTTTTGCAGGTTTCCGTGCATTATGTTTTTAATGGGCTGCTCTATGCATGTGAAACATGCAAAAAAAAGGCGGCATGATTTTTAAAATCATGCCGCACTAAAATGCATTGTATTACAGTACCATGCATTTTAGTGAGCACACATGCATTTTCTAGATGTGTGGCACCTGCACATGTCTGCAAAAGGCAGCACATTTTTGTTCAGTGCAGGAAATTTCTCCCCCCAAATCGTCTTTGCTAACACAAAGCCCCCCCCCCCCCCATCCCTTCTCCTAGCACAACATTCCATCCCACCAAATCCTCCCACTGTGACCTAACACAAAACCTCTCAGCCCACTAGATCCCCCTCATCACTACAGGAATAATGATGGCAGCAGAGAGGAGGAGACAGCTGGGAGTTGGTGTGGGCTGTGCTCTCAGATTGGGTCTGTACAGTGTTTGATTACTGCCTTCTACTCACAATTTCTGCTGCCAGGACAGGAGTAGTGTGTGGAGGAGATAGAGGGCAGGTAATCAAACCTTGTACAGTTCGATCTGCTCAGGGTAACTCCTATCTACAGACTGGAGGAGGGCCTGCATTTCCTAATGGCTCTCTCCTCCACTCTGCTGCTATTTGCACTGCTGTCGGTAACCCAGAGAGCTGTGTAAGCCACCTGCCCTTAGCAGAGATGAGGAGAGAGGAATGTACCCTTATGGCTAACAAAAGCCAGTATTAAAAAAAGACTTGAAAAATGTAAATAAATCACCAGATGGCTTACACCAAAGACTCCTCAAAGAACTTAGCCATGTTATAGTCAGATCATTACTCCTAATCTTTAAAGCGGTTGTAAACCCTTACAAACCACTTTGACCTACAGGTAAGCCTAGATTAAGGCTTACCTGTAGGTCCAATAAATATCTCCTAAACCTACATGGTTTAGGAGATATTTAAAAAAGAAAAGGCACCGCTATCTACGGCACATGCGCCGTAGACAGCTGCAAGCAGGTGCACTGAGCATGCCGAGATCACGGCGATATGCTGCTCTCGTGCGCATGCGCGAGAGTGACGTCATCGCTGCTCCAGTGAATGACAGCGATGGAGCGGCGAGACCCGGAAGTCACTCTGGGTTTGATGGTGGCGGCGGAGGTCGTGGACGAGGGTCGCTTCGGGGGCCTTGTTCTCAGGTAAGTTATTCATAATGGGCTAGTATGCTATTTATACTAGCTCATTATGCCTTTGCCTTGCAGGTTCCGTTTTTTTTTTTTAAATAGGCTTTACTTCCTCTTTAAGGACATTGATTGGTAAAAAGTTAATGCGGTACCAGTATTTAAAAAAAGGGCAGAGATACTGTATATACTGTACATAAACATTACAGACCAGTCAACCTAGCATCATATTCAATAATTTGCTGATAAGAATAGTATCATTAGTAGTAACCCGAAAAAATAAAAAAGTGGCCACAGTGCACATGTTAATAAAAAGCATGTATTCATTTATTGCATAACATAAGTAAACACTTACATTCAAGGAAACGCAGCTCTGCTTGAGTTTGGAACAGAGGAGAATGGAGTGCAGCACAGGCAGTGAACTGGCAGCAGCTGTCATGCAAAAGATTCCAGACCCGCCAAAGGGATGTGAAGACAATGCCATCTATGGGCTCCTAGGACCAAGACAGCAGGCATGGGAAAGTAACCAAGTACTTTTTTTGATATCTTATCAATTTGCACACATCCCACTATTATTACCATTGTTATCTAAAATAAATAATTTCTGATGTGTCTGATCTCATGAGTTCAGAGAGATTACTTTTTTTTTTGGTCATTATTAGTAACCAGCATGGATTTATGAAGAATTGTTCTTGCCAGACCAACCTTTTAACATTCTATGAGGAAGTGAGCTGTAATCTGGACAGAGGAAGGCCTGTGGATGGGGTGTACCTGGTTTTCACCAAACATTTGATAAAGTTTTACATAAACGCTTTTTACAAACTACAGTTACAGTTCAAATAAAATTTGGTAGAAGAGGAATCAGAGGGCCTTGCCCGTTAGAGTTTCTAATGTAAAAGGGAGGGTCAATGATATAAAAGGTAGTAACTGTGGGAGATGAGCTGATGGAGAAAGTAAAAACACAGTGTATTAGTTAGAAGCAGGATAGGCTTCTTTAAAGAGAAGGGTTTTCAGGGACCATCTAAAGATAGATAGTAGAGCTGCACAATTAATCCTTAAAAAATCGTGATCTTGATTCAACACCCCTCACGATCTTAATCCGGCATATCCACGAATCATTTAACAAGTGCAAGTGACTGCTCACAGCTGTCAAAGAAAAAAAAAGGAGCAGCCGACGGTGTTTATCAAAAACATTTGCTGAAAGAGAGATAAAAAGAAACATTGTATCTTCTGTTCTTTTAGAGATCAAAGGGATAAACTTTGATCTGCAAATGAGGTCAGTTTAACCAATTGACTAAGCCTTTTTCTGACACTTGTTGCTTACTAGTTAAAAATCTATATTTTTTAATAGAAAATCCCTTTGAACCCCTAAACATTATATATGTTTTTTTTTATCAGCGATCTTAAGAATAAAATGGCGGTCATTGCAATATTTTATTTTATATCACATTGTATTCGCGCAGCAGTCTTTCAAACACCAATTTTTGGGAAAAAATGCACTTCAAAGGATAAAAAAAAAATTAAACAGTAAAGTTAGCCCAATTTTTTTGTATAATGCGAGAGATTATGTTAAGCCGAGAATCGTGAGAGAATCGAGATCTTTATTCTAAGCAAAAAAATTGTGATTCTCATTTTATCCAGAATCGTACAGCTCTAATGGATAGATTAAAAGCTAATTGGACAGATTGGGTAGGAAGCTCCATAGGATGGGGAAAGCTCGGGAGAAGTCCTGGAGGCAATCATGGGAGGAGGTGATAAGGGAGCTAGAGAGCAGGAGGTCTTGGGAGGACCGGAGAGAGCAGTTTGGTTGATATTTTGAGGCCAGGTTAGTGTTGTAGCTGGGGGTAGAGTTGTGGATGGCTTTCTAAGTTGTTGTTAGTGGGAGAGAGGGGTACTAGGCACTAAATGTAAATGCAAGTTACTCCTTAGGGGTAGAACCTCTGGGGAAATAGAGGTTGGAAAAGGGGCGGGGGGTCCTAGTATATCACAAGATCAGCAAAAGCATACAATGCTAAGTTGCAGCAAGCAAAACTAGCAGACTATTAGCATGCACTAAAAAGGGTATTTACTTAAAGTGGGATGCCCCTTAAAAATTTTTTTTAAAAGTCAGCAGCTACAAATACGGCAGCTGCTGCCTTTTTTCAGGGTGACACAGTAGTGTAGTGGTCAGCACTCTCACCTAGCAGTAAGAAGGGTCGCTGGTTCGAATCCCAACCATGGCACTACCTGCTTGGAGTTTGCATGTTCTCCCTGTGCCTGCGTGGTTTTCCTCCCACAATCCAAAGACATGCAGGTAGGTTACTTGGCTTCTGTCCAAAAAACTGGCCCTAGTATATGAATGGGGACCTTGGATTGTGGGCTCCTTGAGGGTAGGGACCGATGTGAGTGTGCAATGTACAGGGATAGGGACAGTTGTAGACACTCGCTCAGGTTGAACTGGACAGACTGCTGTCTTTATTCAACCTTACTAACTATGAAACATGCATTTAGAAGTAATTTAAACATTTTTTTCCAATTATTTTTATTAATTTTTTTGGGAATTTTAAGCAATTATTTTTTTTTTTTGGGGGGGGACACCACTTTAAGAGATATGACTATAATTCTACCACTTTTTCAAAACTCTGGTTTAGCCACATCACGAGTATGCCATCTAGTTCTGGACACAGTCCTCAGGAAGGATGTTCTGGAAATGGAGAAAGTCCAGAGAAGGACAATAAAGCTAATAAGGGAACTGGATGCCCTCAGGAATGACTACAAACATTATATGTATTTTCCCTGGGGAAAGACACTTAAAATAAGGTATGATCTCATTGTACATATATTTAAATTGTGATACTTGCATAGCGGGTAAACTATTCAATCTTAGGTCTAATATGAAGACTTGCAGCCACGCAAAGAAGTTGGACAAGAAGCAGTTTAACCTTAAACTGCATAAGGGGTTCTTTACTGTTAGAGCAGTAAGGATGTGAAACTCCTTTGCACAGTGGTGGTGTTAGCAGGGAGTGTTAATAATTTCCAAAAACGTTTAGATGGACATCTTAGCAAATGCAATCTACAGGGATATGGGAAATGGTAGTGACATCCTCTAGTCCAGGGGTCCCTAACCCCTGGGCTGTGGACTGGTGCAGGTCTGTGGCCTCTTTGCAGCCAGGCTGGGGTGGGGTGCGGTGGGGGAGCAGAGAGATGACATTGTCTCTTCCTGCCTGTCCCTGTTCTGCCCTCAACTGCGAAACTGCACTGGTATACACGCTCGGGGTGGGTGCCGTAGCACTGGTGACACGCTGATGGCAAGTGACTCGCTGCATCTGGTGGCAAGTGACATGCTGCATCTGGTGGCAAGTGACTCGCTGCATCTGGTGGCAAGTGACTTGCTGCATCTGGTGGCAAGTGACACACTTCATCTGGTGGCAAGTGACACACAGCATCTGGTGGCAAGTGAAAAGCTGCATCTGGTGGCAAGTGACGTGGCAGGTGACAAGCTGCATCTGGTGGTGGCAAGTGAAAAGCTGCAGCTGGTGGCAAGTGACAAGCTGCATCTGGTGACAAGTTACGTGGCAGGTGACAAGGTGTATCTGGTGGCAGGCGACATGGCAAGTGACACGCTGCATCTGGTTGCAGGCGACAAGCTGCATCTGGTGACAGGTGACGTGGCAAGTGACGCGCTGCATCTGGTGGCAGGTGAAAAGCTGCATCTGGTGGTGGCAAGTGAAAAGCTGAAGCTGGTGGCAAGTGACAAGCTGCATCTAGTGGCAAGTGACATGGCAGGTGACAAGGTGCATCTGGTGGAAGGCGACAAGCTGCATCTAGTGGCAAGTGACATGGCAAGTGACAAGCTGCATCTGGTGCGGGTGACAAGCTGCATCTTGTGACAGGCGACGGTGGCAAGTGACACACTGATTCTGCATTATATTGGGTTGAACTTTTCATTTTTTTTTTCAATGCAATAATAGAAATAATGTGCTTCATTCATCCGGACACCATATCAACCATGGTGTTGGGATGATTGAAGCGCTAACACCAACCATTGCCCTGGCAAATCGGCCAAGGAGATCAACCCAAGGGCTACCCCTGCACAACCAGGCACACTGAATTTCTACAGTTTCCCAGTGTCAAAAAAAAGTCCAGTTCTTTGTTTTTTGTATTTTGGACTGGACTTGGATGGGGAGTAGCAATATTATGGAATTTCCTACTTGACTTTGAAACATCTTCAGGGACAACTCCCAGTATATGCAGTCCTATATACAGCTCCTTTCTTTCCTCCAGCACTTCACTTGCTTGCAGAATCGTTAGTGGTGTCACTATGTAAAAAAAATCTGTAGCACTGGCCCATTACAGGCAGGGACTCACAGCCCATATACTTGTAGGATGTAGAGTGACACCACTAATACATTTACTGCACTTCCTCCTGTGGTCACTGGTCCCAGCACCACCTCTTCGGGCCCTGACAGCCCTTCTGTTATCAGCAGCCTCTTGGCTACTTCACCACAGTCCTCCTGACTGACATTGCCCAGTCCTCCAGACTGATACTCACCAGTCCTCCCAGACTGACACTCAGGAGATCTCCTGGACGTGCTGACTCTCTCTCCTGCTGACCTGCTCCCGTACATCCAGGCAAAGATTAATCTGTGTGTTGTAGAAGGTCCCTCCAGCACACGAGCCCCAGGTCCGAGGTCACCCCCCAAACTAGGGGGCACCCTCAAGGGCCACCGACAGCCTCCTCAGCACTCCATCTCCATCTTCCACCCAATTGCCCCTGCTGGCATGACTCCAGAGTTGTTAAGAGGTGCCCGCCCCCTGCCAGCCCACTTGCTGGGGATAGGCTAGGGTCCTAATCAATACTTCAAGCAGCTCCTCCTAGACTCCATCCTCTACCTCTGGAAGCTTCTCCAAGGTTCCAGAGAGCAGGGGGAGATACCAGAGGTGCTGCTTAATGAGTCATTAAGCCTCCCTGAGTCATTCATCCCTGACCCAGATTCAACCCAGGCCTGGCTCTCAGCCAGGGCAATTTACCTACTTTAACAACTATGTACACTATCTAGCACACTAGAGAGATCTACATTGCATTTGTTAGCCCAGAAAGAAATTTAACAGACAAGTAGCCAACATGAGGAGGAGCTTATCAAAATGTGTTATTTATGATTAAGTGATCAGAAAACAAATAATTGCAACCTGAGAAACTTCAGGGCCAAGACCACAATTTAATGGCCCCAGGGTGAGATTTAGGGTGCCCACGTGTCCCGGATTGCCCGGGACAGTCCCGCAATTAGCAGGTCTGTCCCGGGTCCCGGGCACCCTCATTCCGGGACCATACAGTGTCCCGGAATTGCCCTGGGTCGATCTAATGCACCCTAAAATAGCATCGTCTTTGTCTCTCTCTGTCTCAGCCTGTGGTGGACCCCTAGCTGGCAGAGACCCTTATTTACTATTCATCACCGCTGCTGGCTCAGTGCCCAAACTGGTTGCTACCTGCCGCCCGCTTGGCTTGTAGCAATCAGTGACGTCATGAGCAGGAGAGAGGCAGAGACCCAGAATTCACAGCGGAGGAGATTTAACTTCCTCCTCCGCGCCTACAGTTTAGCTCCACCCACCTCCTCCCTGTATGATCTGGACTCCAGCCACAGCCATGCAGCAGAAGAAACATCTGAGACAGACTGCAGTCAGTGCACAAACGAAATGGACACATGGTAAAAAGGCAAGTAAATAGCTAAACACTCACCAACATGACAGATCCATCGGGGTTAAATTCCTGTCAGCTTTCCCTCAGCAGCCAGAGTTCTGTGCTATCAGCACTTCATAGAAACTCGGAGTGTGTGTCAGCCTGGAGCAAGCAAAGCCTCTCAGTGCACTGTGCAGAGGAAGGTCGGGCTGGTCGGCAGATAAGGGTCTGCAGGAGAGGACACTGACAGATGGGATTACACCCTGGATGGAAGGAGGACACATCCTTAGATATCAGGGCAGGGTTCATGCTGGGACTTGAAATCCTACTACAGGTCCAGCATGAACCCCTCAGAGCTGAAGATGGTTCCCTCATCACTGCACACATGATAACTCCTCACACCCACCTTCTGTCCAGCTGCTCACTGTCTCTTCTCTCCCACTACTTGTGTGCCTCTCACTACACCTGCAGCCCCTTCATCCTCAGCCTTTCATGTTCTGCCACCTTTTCACCTACTGGTCTTTTTAACCCCTCTGTATGCCAAGCAATCCTCTCAGCAGTGGCCCATCTTTCATCTGCAACTATCAGCCTCAGAATCTTGAAACCTGACATATTTTTTTTCTCCACTGCAGCGGTGTAACCACAGGGGTCGCTATTGCAACCCCGCCTCATACTTCAGGGGGCCCATACAGCTTCCCTCTAAACCTGTATAGGAGGGGCGGCATATAGAGGATGCCCTTCATGTTCTTCTTGCAGCCACAGAATGCCTGCAGGTGGCAAAGGAGGAAAAGCGGGAATTCAGTGGCTGCAAGAAGAACATGAAGGGCATCAGTTCCCCTATATGCCCCCCTTCTATCCAGTTTACTTCTCCGCCCCCCCCCCGTGCTGTTCTCCGGCCCCCCCCCCCGTGCTGTTCTCCGGTCCCCCCCCGTGCTGTTCCTCTGGTCCCGCCCCCCCGTGCTGTTCCTCTGGTCCCGTCCCCCCCGTGCTGTTCCTCTGGTCCCGTCCCCCCCTGTGCTGTTCCTCTGGTCCCGTCCCCCCCTGTGCTGTTCTCCGCCCCCCCGTGCTGTTCTCCGGTCCCCCCCGTGCTGTTCTCCGGTCCCCCCCGTGCTGTTCTCCGGTCCCCCCCCATGCTGTTCTCCGGTCCCCCCCGTGCTGTTCTCCGGTCCCCCCCCATGCTGTTCTCCGGTCCCCCCGTGCTGTTCTCCGCCCCCCCCCGTGCTGTTCTCCGCCCCCCCTGTGCTGTTCTCCGCCCCCCCGTGCTGTTCTCCGCCCCCCTCCCATGCTGTTCTCCGCCCCCCCCGTGCTGTTCTCCCCCCCCCGTGCTGTTCTCCGCCCCCCCCGTGCTGTTCTCCCCCCCCCGTGCTGTTCTCCGCCCCCCCCCCCCGTGCTGTTCTCCGGCCCCCCCGTGCTGTTCTCCAGCCCCCCTGTGCTGTTCTCCGGTCCCCCCCTGTGCTGTTCTCTGCTCCCCCCCATGCTGTTCTCCGCTCCCCCCGACTGTTCTCCGTTCCCCCCCATGCTGTTCTCCGGGCTCCTCTTGTGCTGATCTCTGATCTGAGGTCTGCTGTTAAGCTTATATTATTATATGTATATAGATGGACTGAGGAGGGGGACAGGGACAGTGATCAGGAAAAAAGTGCCCCCCCAGCACATTTCTGACCTCCACCTCTCTACTAGCACAAGTGGAAGGGGAGGAGGTCAGTACTGAGGGAGGGGGGGTCTGTACTTAGTGGAGAGGGGTGTCTGTACTGAGGGAGGGGGGGTCTATACTTAATGTAATAATAGAAATACATTTCAAGCATGGTGCTGGGATAAGTGCTAAAACCAGCCATTCACCCAACAAATCACTTGCCACCAAAAAAACATCAACCCGGAGACTACATTCAACACAACCCCCCCCCCCCCCCCCCCGGTCCTTGGCAACATTGTCCCTGAATAGCAGTTTGGAAATGTGGTCACCCTAGTGAGATTATGAATGAGAAAATCATAGCATATGTGGGTAAGTCAAAGTGGATATATGCAAGAAATGTCACAAAAAAATAAAAATTAATATAAGAGCTGCAACTTATGTGAGAATGAAAGTTGCAGTAGATGTTAACAAGACTAGTCCCAACAGACATTAATAAAGCATGCCAGAGGTCCACAAGGCAGTGGAAGCCAGCACAGCTTCTGAATGCATTTGCGACAAGGTGTTGCCCACTGGGGTCATTGATATCCCACATTGAAAGGTGGACAATTTGCAATCATGGTAAGATTTAAGTGATCCTACTGGGCTTTGTACTTGGTGGACATTATATCTGAAATTTAAATATGAAAACCAATAGTAAAACACATGGCATGCACATAAGACACTTCCTTAGGAGAAGACAGGGCCAAGAGAACATTGCATGGTCAATACACTGAATAAACTGTTTGCTTATTATACTCAGCAAATACACATGAGCCAAGCATTAGCCTTTATAATGCTAAAACCATGCTGCATAAATATTCATTATTCCCATAGCTGTATAATAACAAACTAAGAAAATTTACAGAAAATGTGAGATTTAGCTCTGAATTTTTACAGACTGAGGTTGTTTATGGTAAATTTATTTACAGGCTAAAGGTCCTCCTGCTGAAGCAAATAGTTGCCAAGACTGAGAATATGGAGAGTACAGTGAATAAAATGTAATATTGTTTAAAAACAATTCTGCTCACAAAGACCTCAAAACCCAGCTGCAAGCAAAATTGTGAAAAAAAATCACTCTGAATATTATAAAAGCATGCTGCACTATAATATATAACCACCAAAAATTAAATACATTTGTTGTATGAATACAACAAAGTCTAGAATTGTTAGTCCCAAAAGTGCAAAATGCAACAATCATGTGTTTTGACGTGTTGATGTAATCTGCGCTCCCGATGACGCCAGCATGACGAAATGTGTAGGGTGTGGCTTCCATGGAGGACAGTGATCCTGGAGGGAGCGGCCTGAGAGTGGGCTGGCTGAGCTGTTCAAAGCAGCTTTGGAGACAGCAGTTATAGCATATCCCATTGGTTTACTGTGTTTGAGTACATCTTTATTCATAGTATATTAAAATATGTTACAGTGAGCACTATGCCAGTTTCATATTTATTTTGAGAGACATATTTCTCACACATAACTGGGCTCTTTGATGGCAGTTGAGAGTAACAGGGAATCAATCTGTAGAGGAGAGTTTTCTGGAAGTGGTTGGTGAGGCCTGGATTTGATTAAAAAGCGCTTTTATGACCTTTGTTGTGGGGGTCATTCTCAAAAAGGGTATATCTTGGTGGATTGTTGCTTACTGCACATTTTGACTGTTGCATTTGCACTTTTGGGACTAACAATTCTGGACTTTGTGGATGATAGCACAATTATGAAATCCTTTCCACAAGTTATCGTTTCAAACATGTACAGTGGGTATAGAAAAGAATCGCCCCCTTTAAGATAATAAATTTAGTTGTTTCGCAGCCTGAAATGAAGTCAGACTAATGCCCCGTACACACGGTCTGAATTTCCGACGGAAAATGTCCTATCGGACCATGTTGTCGGAAAATCTGACCGTGTGTGGGCTCCATCAGACTTTTTGCCGGAAAAAATTTGAGATCCTGCTCTAAAATTTTCCGACAACAAAATCCGATCAGACTTTTTCTGATCGTGTGTAGAGAATTCCGACGGACAAAGTGCCACACATGCTCAGATCAAATTACGAGACCAAACATATTGGCTAATAGCCTCTATGTAGTCCTGACGTACGCAACGAACGTCACCACGTTCAGAATGATCGAAATTTCTGTCAACTTTGTCTGACCGTGTGTATGCAACACCAGTGTCGGACAAAATCTGTTGGAAATAGTAAGATGGATTTTGTGGTCGGAATTTCCGACCGTGTGTACGGGGCATTAGATTTTGTTTTATCCAGCTGTATTTACTCAGTGAAACTTATAACATCCATGTAAAAGATATAAAACCAACATGTCAGAAAAAATAAAAAACAGAATTACTGAGTTGGAAAAAGGATCACCCCCCTCCTAAAAATCAGGTGTGGCTAATCACCTTCTCAATGTCACACAAAGCCATGGATAGATACAAAACAATTTTAAAGGCTTTTTCAATGCCTAAAAGCACAGTCAAAGTCTATTATTAAGAAGTGGAAGGTATCTGGTACAACACAGACACTCCCTGGATCAGGACGTTGCTCCAAGTTGGATGAAAGATCCAGGAGGAAACTGATCAGAGAGGCTACCAAGAGGCCTACAGCAACTCTGAAGCAGTTGCAGGAATTTTTGACACAGAATGGCCATTGTGTGCATGTGACAACAATATCACAAATTCTTCACAAATGGAGCTTGTATGGGAGGGTTGCAAAAGAAAAGCCACTCCTCAAGAAAGGCCACATGCAGTCACCACTGAGCTTTGCTAAAATGCACCTCGAAGATTCACATGGAATAAGGTGTTATGGTCAAATGAACCAAACTTGAATTATTTGGACTCAACACCAAACAGTATGTCTGGTGGAAATTCAATACCATCCAAATAACACCATTCCTACAGCAAAGCATGGAGGTGGTAAAATCCTGTTATGGGGGTGTTTCTTTGCAGTAGGGACTGGAACACTTGTCAGGATAGAAGGAAAAATAGATGGGGCAAAAGAAAAGCCACTCCTCAATAAAGGCCACATGCAGTCCCCACTGAGCTTTGCTAAAATGCACCTCGAAGATTCACATGGAATAAGGTGTTATGGTCAAATGAACCAAACTTGAATTATTTGGACTCAACACCAAACAGTATGTCTGGTGGAAATTCAATACCATCCAAATAACACCATTCCTACAGCAAAGCATGGAGGTGGTAAAATCCTGTTATGGGGGTGTTTCTTTGCAGTAGGGACTGGAACACTTGTCAGGATAGAAGGAAAAATAGATGGGGCAAAATACCATCAAATTCTTCAGGGAAGTCTGCTGCCCGCTGCCAGAAAGTTGTCAATGGGAAGAAGATTTAACTTCCAACATGACAATGACCTAAAGCACACAGCAAAAATTACCACACAGTGGTTGAGGGAGAAAAAGGTGAATGTCCTTGCATGGCCTAGTCAGAACCTAGACTTAAATCCCATTGAAAATTTGTGGAATGACTTGAAGACTGCAGTCCACAAACGGTCACTATCAAATTTGACTGAACGTGAGAAGAGTAGGCAAATATTGAAAAGTCTAGATGTGCAAAGTTAGTAGAGACATATCCCAACAGCAGAGCCGATCGGCCCTATAGGCACACTATGCAAGCTGCTTAGGGCCCCGCCGCTGTGGGGGGCCCCCAAGACCCAGAATCCCCCCTGCACCTCTGGCTGGCCGTTTAGAGTGCAGTGAGGAGAGGTGGGAGGAGGTGGAAGGCGGCGATCGGCAGCCCTATGGTGCCTGAGTGGGTGGCGGGATCTCCCTGGGGTTTGTAGTACTCTCAGTGTATACAGTGGAGAGGAGAAGGGAGGGGCCTCTGACCCAGGCAGGTATCAGTTTCACTTTCACTCTGCTTGAACATTGTTGCTGATGCCCGGTCAGAGGCCCCTCCCCTCTCCGCTGTATACATTCGGAGATAGAACTACTAGCCCCAGGGAGATCCCCCTGCCTGTGGACACCATATAGCTGCCGATCGCCGCCTCCCATCTCCACCAGCCAGGTACAGGGAACCTCTGCAAGGGGGGGAGTTAGCTGTTTGGGGGCCCAAATGTAAGAGGAGGGGCTTTATGGGGACACTAATGTATAAAAGGGGGCCTCTGGGGACACTAATGTAAGAGGGGGGCTCCCTGGGGACACTAATGTAAGGACGGAGCCCTCTGGGGACGCTGATGTAAGGACGGGGCCCTCTGGGGACACTGATGTAAAGACAGGGCCCTCTGGGGACACTGATGTAAGAGGGGGCCCCCTGGGGACACTAATGTCAGAGGAGGGGGGCTCTCTGGGGACTCTGTGTAAGGAGGGGGTCTCTGGGGACCCTGTGTAAGGAGGGGCTCTCTGGGGACACTAATGTAAGAGAGAAGGCTCTCTTGGGACACTAATGTAAGGGGAGGCTCTCTTGGGACCCTGGTGTAAGGGTAAGGGGGGGCTCTCTGGGGACCCTGGTGTAAGGGGGGCTCTCTGGGGACCCTGGTGTAGGGGGGGCTCTCTGGGGACCCTGATGTAAGAAGGGGCTCTCTGAGGACCCTGATGTAAGAAGGGGCTCTCTGAGGACCCTGATGTAAGGAGGGGCTCTCTGGGGAGACTGGTGTAAGGGGAGGCTCTCTGGGGACCCTGGTGTAAGTGGAGGCTCTCTGAGGACCCTGATGTAAGGGGAGGCTCTCTGGGGACCCTGATGTAGGGGGATACCCTCTGGGGACCCTGATGTAAGGGCTGGCTCTCTGGGGACCCTGATGTAGGGGGATACCCTCTGGGGACCCTGATGTAAGTAGGGAGGCTCACTGGGGACCCTGATGTAAAGAGGGGCTCTCTGAGGACACTGATGTAAGGGGGGCTCTCTGGGGACTCTGATGTAAGGAGGGGCTTTCTGGGGACCCTGATGTAAGGGGAGGCTCTCTGGGGACTCTGAAGTAAGGAGGAGGCTCTCTGGGAAACCTAATGTAGGGGAGGCTCTCTGGGGACCCTGATGTAGGGGGAGACTCTCTGAGGGCACTGATTTAAGGGGGGCTCTCTGGGGACTCTCTGATGTAAGGGGGGCTCTCTGGGGATCCTGATGTAAGGGGAGGCTCTCTGGGGATCCTGATGTAAGGGGAGGCTCTCTGGGGATCCTGATGTAAGGGGAGGCTCTCTGGGGATCCTGATGTAAGGGGAGGCTCTCTGGGGACCCTAATGTAGGGGGAGGCTCTCTAGGGACCCTGATGTAAGGGGGGCTCTCTGGGGACCCTAATGTAGGGGGAGGCTCTCTGGGGACCCTGATGTAGGGGGGGGGCTCTCTGGGGACCCTGATGTAAGGGGGGCTCTCTGGGGACCCTAATGTAGGGGGAGGCTCTCTAGGGACCCTGATGTAAGGGGGGCTCTCTGGGGACCCTAATGTAGGGGGAGGCTCTCTGGGGACCCTGATATAAGGGGGGCTCTCTGAGGACCCTAATGTAGGGGGAGGCTCTCTAGGGACCCTGATGTAAGGGGAGGCTCTCTGGGGACCCTAATGTAGGGGGAGGCTCTCTGGGGACCCTGATGTAGGGTGAGACTCTTTGAGGACACTGATTTAAGGGGGCTGTCTGGGGACCCTTGTATAAGGGGGCTCTCTGGGGACCTTGGTGTAAGGAGGGGCTCTCTGAGGACCCTGATGTAAGGGGGGCTCTGAGGACCCTGATGTAAGGGGGGCTCTCTGGGGACCTCATTCTGTTCTATATTGTTGTACTTATTCTTTGACTGTTTTGTTTAAAGGAGGGAGGATTGTTTTGGGAGCACTGAAGTGTCAGGTGTGACTGTGTGGCAATGGCAAATAGTTTACATAGCTCACGGCATCACGGGTCAAGTAGAGGGCCCCTTAGCAGAATTTTGCTTAGGGCCCCAGGGAGGTCAGGATCGGCACTGCCCAACAGACTAAAGGCTGTAATTAAAGCAAAAGGCGATTCAAACAAATACTGACACAAAGGCCGGTTTCACACTGGGGCGGTGCGGGCGGCGACGGTAAAGCAGCGCTCTATTTAGCGCTGCTTTACCGTCATTTTAGCCACGGTATTTAACCCCCGCTAGCGGCCGAAAAGGGGTTAAAACCCCCCGCAAAGCGATGCTGCAGCGGTGCTTTGCCTGCGGTATCCCCGCGGTGTCCCATTGATTTCAATGGGTAGGAGCAGTATAGGAGCGGTGAATACACCGCTCCTTCACCGCTCCAAATATGCTGCTAGCAGGACTTTTTTTACCATCCTGCTAGCGCACCGCTCCAGTGTGAAAGCCATACGACTTTCACACTGGAGTGAAAGGACCCGCTTTTTTCATAAGCTATACAGGCGCTATTTTTAGCGCTGTAGCTCCTGAAAAACGCCCCAGTGAGAAAGGTGCCAACATTTCTGATATGTTGGTGTTATATTGTAGACTTGGATGTTATGAGTGGACCCAAGTTAATACAGCTGGATAAAACAAAACCGTGTCTGTCTTCATTTCAGGCTGCAAAGCAACAAAATGTGATTATTTTAAAGGGGGGTAATTATTTTCTATACCTACTGTATGTTATTGTTGTATTCATACATCTTAATTTAATCTATGGTAGTAATAAATGTGATATTACCAGGTGCTAAAGTTTTCCCATACTGACATTGCCAGTTCTCAGAGAATTGTCAGTGTAACCTTTTGTAAAAGTTGAACAGTTTTGTGGCAATTTAAAGTGTTCCACCTGTCAAAACAGTGGCAATCTAAAAGCTAAATGGAAGTTCAATGGAGTATGCATAAGGTATTGTTCAATAAAGAATTGTTATCCTTAAAGTGTATTTACACTTTTGCAGCCAAATTGTTACATGTCCCCATTTACACAGAATAACTTTTTTAGATACTCTGTTCTGGACCCTCCGGCAAGGAAAAATATGTGAGGGGATGGGCGGCTGTATTTGCCATAATTAATCATGTCTGTACTGTGCAGGCACAGCTTCATTATCAATTGTAACTATAAATGAATACTTTCTGTCCTACAAAGGGGTTAAAGGTTTAGGGGTTGGGCTTTTTCCAGAGTCCCCCTTACCTCAGGGTTCCCCCTTACATCAGAGTTCTCTCAGCTCATATTAGGGTGCCAAAAGTCTCCCCCTTTACATCAGGGTGCCCTAAGTTCCTCCCTTACAAAAGGGACTGCAGAGTCCACTATCTTACATCAGAGTCCCTGTTCTCAGTGTGGCAGGCAACAGGGTAGAAACTGAAAGGTAGAGTACATGGAGTAGGTCAGAAGAAGGAAGTTCTGCCCTCCTTCTCTGAATGCTGGGGCCTGGAGAAAGCACATGGCTGGTTGCTAGAGTGACAGGCAGTCCTAGCAACCAATCACTAGATGTGATGACAGAGGTTGTCAGCGATGGTCGTTGGAACCTGTGTTGGAAACTGCAGGTTGGAGAAGTGGATACACAGGATCTGCCACCCTTTGCGTTGTCAGCCAGCTGGGATATTTTCACGGACAGTTTGTCCCAACCATTGACTTTCGAAGATAGGAGTAATCAGGGTGTTATATATATATATATA
>CM053035.1:86952881-86962881 GCA_028564925.1 Lithobates sylvaticus
TGGCTGCAGGGGTTCTGTGCTTACACCAGAGTGCTTTGTGAGTGGTTCCCGGAGTTGGCTGCCTCTTTTGTTACCTTGATCTTATTTTGGGGGCCTATAAAGTTTACGGGGGTCAGTGTTGGTTTCACTATGACACCCAGTTTCGCCAAAAAATGGCGTCAAGAGAGGAGTTTAGTTTTGATTGCCAAGATGGTAGCCTGTGGTTATTGCTCATGTGCCCCCTCAGGCCTTCGTCCTTTTAGTCCCCAGCCACTCGCTCCCATAACTCTCACCTTAAATCTGTATATAACCAGCATCCAATTCCTATAGATAGCCTTTAACCTTCCCCGAACTCTATTCCACCCTACTTCACTAGGGCCTCTTGGTCTTTATGTGTATCTCCAATTATAATACACCAGGTGCTCAAGCCAAGCAATGGACACACCGTGTCCGGGCCTGTATGCTCCTGAGGCCTGGAACTTCTTCCATAAAGGGCCGGACACGGTGTGTCCATTGCTTGGCTTGAGCACCTGGTGTACGATAAGTGGAGATACACATAAAGAAGGAGACGCCCTAGTGAAAGACAGTGGAATAGGATTTGGGGAAGGTTAAAGGCTATCTAAAGGGATTGGATGCTGGTTATTAGGGATGAGCTTCGAGTTTGAGTCGAACTCATGTTCGACTCTAACATTGCCCGTTCGCCGAATAGCGAACAATTTCGAAAAGCCGCGAACACCCGGTTAATGTCTGAGAGAAATTTAAAGTGCTAATTTTAAAGGCGTATATGCAAGTTATTGTCATAAAAAGTATTTGGGGACCTGGGTCCTGCCCCAGGGGACATGTATCAATGCAAAAAAAAGTTTTAAAAACGTCTGTTTTTTCCGGAGCAGTGACTTTAATAATGCTTAAAGTGAAACAATAAAAGTGAAATATTTCTTTAAATTTGGTACCTGGGGGGTGTGTATAGTATGCCTGTAAAGGGGAGCATGTTTCCCGTGCTTAGAACTGTCCCTGCACAAAGTGTCCTTTCTGTAGGAAAAAAGTCATTTAAAAGCACTCGCGGCTAACAGTCATTGAAAGTCATTGAAATAAAAATTTTTAAAAAAGCGTGGGGTTCCCCCAAATTCAATTACTAGACCCTTCAGGTCTGGTATGGATTTTAAGGGGAACTCCACGCCAAATTAAAAAAAAAATGGCGTGGAGTTCCCCCCAAAAATCCATACCAGACCCTTTATCCGAGCACGCAATCTGACAGGCTGCAGGAAAAGGGGGGGACGAGAAAGCGCCCCCCCTCCTGAACCGTGTCAGGGCTTCCGTCCGCTGCGCACGCTAGTGCGCAGGCGCACGGGTTCAGCTTCCCGGCTCATAGCCAGTGACAGGGAGAAGATGCGGCGGCGCGTGCGCACTCGTGTTCCCGCCAAGCGGCGCGCGCGCATGCGCAGTAGCGCGGCATCACCTCATGTGACCTCAACGGCCCTATAAAAGGAGGGCCTCTGTGCCCAGACAGACGCTGGTTCGTCTGACAAGCTGCTTCCTGTTTGTATCCTGTACTTGACCCTTGAAGATTGTCTTACCTGTTGCCAAACCCGGATCGTCCTGACTACTCTGCCTTCTCCTAACCTTGACCTTTGGATTGCCTACTTGGATTTGTTACCTTCTCCTGCCCTGGACCTTTGGCCTGTACCTTGGACTCTCTTCTGAATCTGCCAGTGTTTGATCCCTAGCCTGCCTTGGACTCTCCTGCTCAAGGATACCTTTGCACCTAATCTATCAGTGTTTGACCCTCGGCCTGCATTTACCTAACCTGCCTGTGTTTGATCCCCAGTCTGTTTAGCTGTGTCTCAACTAGGAATTCGTGGACGTACTAACCTGCTCCAGTCTACCCTTCTCTACAACATCAGGAGCCCACGCCTGGTCACCATCCCACCGGTGGCTTGTGCCTCTTGGTGCCAACCGTCCCTGTGTCACCTTCAGGGCAGTGGGCGCCGAGTCGCAAGGGTAACCGCTCTCGGCATCTTGGCCTCGGTGAGTACCTAGTTCATGACAGTACGAACCAGCCATGACAGAGGCCAACAGAGCGGTTTCTCCACTGGACATGTTATGTCAGCAGGTGTCTGCCCTCACGGAAGCGGTACAGAAACTACAGGAAGGTTATGCTCAAGTCGATACTCGACTCCAACAACTGACCACGGCCGCCCCTCTAGCAAGTTCAGCTTCCGGGTCTACTAGTGGGACTTCTGCACCTCAAGCTCAACCTCCACCTGCCATGATGATGGCCGTGCCTGAACCCAAGGTACCAATTCCAGAACGATTTTCGGGTGATCGCAGGAAGTTCAGGTCCTTCAAAAATGCTTGTTCCCTGTACCTTGCCCTGCAACCCCGAACCTTTTCCTCAGAGATTGTCAAAGTCGGGTTTATCATCTCCCTTCTATCCGAGGAACCCCAATCTTGGGCCCATGGTCTCATGGAACAAAGGAACCCTCTCCTTAATACTGTTGATACATTTTTTGAAGCAATGGGCCAACTCTACGATGACCCCCAACGTAAGGCCACGGCTGAGGCCACCCTGCATACCCTCTCTCAGGGGAAAAGGCCTGTAGAGGACTATACGGCGGAGTTCCGCAAATGGTCTGCCGATACCACCTGGAATGAGGCAGCCCTCCTCTACCAGTATCGACTGGGATTAAGGGAGAGTCTGAAGGACGAGTTAGCCCGGGTGGAGCCTCCTACTTCGTTGGAGGAGTTGATCCAGGTAGCCACCAAACTGGATCGACGTATGCGGGAACGTCGCTCAGAACGTATACAAGGGTCCCGACCAATATGGGTTTCCCCAAGGATGCCAGCTGCTTATCCGACCGTCCCATCCGGTCCATCGGCCCCTGAAGGGGAACCAATGCAGTTGGGTCTAGTCCGTCCCCGCCTTACCCAGGAAGAACGACAACGAAGACGGAGATCCAATCTGTGCCTCTATTGTGGGGGTTCAGGACATTTCCTCCTGAATTGTCCCATCCGGCCTAGTAAGTTGCCACCTCAGCCTTTCATGAATTGTCAAGCCGTCAATCGGGCCCAAACTTATGTGACTCTTTCTGTTTCCCTACAGCTAGCGGGAAGGAAGATCCGGCTACCAGCCGTGATTGACTCAGGGGCTTGCAGCTGCTTCCTGGATATCTCTATCGCCAAGGAATGGCACGTTCCTTGCTTCAACAAGGCAAATCCTCTATTGGTCCATTTAGCTGATGGGTCCCTTCCACAATCTGGTCCAGTAACTCAGGAGACTTCACCTATCCTCACCACCACAGATTCCGGCCACCAAGAGTTTCTACGGTTTGATCTTATATCTTCTCCAATGTTTCCAATTATCCTTGGACTTCCTTGGCTGCAAGCTCATGACCCCCAAATTCACTGGAATAGGAAGGAGGTCTCCTTCTCATCACCATATTGTCACCAACACTGCATCTCTCCAACTCCCTGCTCTGTCCTATCGGTCATCTCGACATCAGAGAATCTTCAACACATTCCCCCGGTCTATCAGGACTTTAAAGATGTCTTTGACAAAAAGAAGGCCGACCATCTACCACCGCATCGGGCCTATGACTGCCCCATCGAATTGCTCACAGGTTCCGCAATTCCCTTTGGGCGCATATTTCCTCTGTCAGAGACCGAACTAAAGGCCCTCAAGGCCTATATTGATGAGAATCTCGAGAAGGGCTTTATTCGGCCATCCACCTCTCCAGCAGGGGCTGGTATTTTCTTCGTTGGGAAGAAGGATGGTTCACTCAGGCCCTGCGTTGATTATCGAGAACTTAATAAAATCACTATCAAGAACCGATATCCTCTACCACTTATTCCTGAACTCTTCCAGCGGTTCCGGTCAGCTAAAGTTTTCTCTAAACTCGACTTAAGGGGTGCCTACAACCTTGTCAGAATCCGTGCAGGGGATGAGTGGAAGACGGCCTTCAGGTCTCGCTTTGGCCACTATGAATACTTGGTGATGCCATTTGGCCTATGTAATGCTCCAGCCACTTTTCAGCACCTGGTTAATGACATTTTTAGAAAATATTTGGATGACTTTTTAGTCGTGTACCTAGACGACATTCTCGTTTTTTCAGCCACTTTGGAACAACATCGGGAACATGTCAGAAAGGTCCTCACCATCCTCAGAGCCCATCAGCTCTATCTTAAAGCTGAGAAGTGCGAGTTTGAAAGATCTACCGTACAGTTTCTGGGGTTCATCATCTCCACTAAAGGCACCTCCATGGACCCACAAAAGGTCAAGGCGGTGGTAGACTGGCCACCTCCTAAGGATAAAAAAGCTATACAGAGATTCATCGGTTTTGCCAATTTTTACAGGAGGTTCATCGCCGGTTTCTCTGCCATTGTGAGCCCAATCACCCAACTGACCCGACTACACAGCCGTTTTCAGTGGTCCCAGGAGGCCCAGGAAGCTTTTGTCAAACTAAAGACCCTCTTCACGTCTGCTCCTATCCTACGGCACCCAGACCCACTGCTACCTTTCGTCCTGGAAGTGGACGCCTCGGAGTCAGCCACAGGCGCCATCCTCTCCCAACGCCATGGGCCGAAAGCCCTGCTGCACCCAGTGGCCTTCGCCTCCCGAAGGCTCAATCCGGCCGAGAAGAACTATGACGTTGGTGATCGGGAGCTATTGGCCATTAAATCCGCGCTGGAGGAGTGGAGATACCTCCTCGAAGGAGCAGTCCACCCAATTACCATTTTTACAGACCATAAAAATCTTGAATACCTTCGCACTGCTAAACGCTTAAGACCCCGTCAAGCCCGTTGGGCACTCTTCTTTGCAAGGTTCACATTCCACATTTCCTATCGGCCAGGGTCAAAGAACGGCAAGGCAGATGCTCTATCCCGTATCTTCCCAGAGTCCTCGCAGGTATCAGAACCCAGCACCATTCTTACTCCTCAGAACTTTCTACTACTCACACCTACTGACCTGATCTCCACGCTATCCACCGCTTCGGCTCACTGCAAGGATTCCATTCTGGACACCCTAGAGAGACGTGAAGGTTTATTCTGGCTCCAAGACAAGATTTTCGTCCCTACAGAGGTGAGACCTGTAGTCCTGAAAGCTCTACATGATCATAAACTAGCTGGGCACTTTGGGGTACGGAAAACAGCAGAACATATCTCTCGCACCTTTTGGTGGCCAGGCTGGAGAAGTGACTGCCAAAAATACGTATCCTCCTGTATTACATGTCAACGAAACAAGGGTCCTAGAGCAAAGCCATGGGGGTTACTAAGGCCTCTACCCATCCCAGAACGACCTTGGGCCGACATTTCGATGGATTTCATCGTGGAATTACCTCCATCACAAGGCTTCACCACTATCCTAGTGGTAGTGGATCGGCTGTCCAAAATGAGTCACTTTTTGCCTATGATCGGCACCCCCTCTGCCCTGGAGACCGCCAACATTTTTGTCAAGGAGGTTGTTAGACTCCATGGGGTACCCAAGAGCATCGTCTCGGATAGGGGCTCACAATTCACCTCAAAATTTTGGAAAGAACTTTGCAAAACCTTGGATATCAACATTTGTCTTTCATCTGCCTACCACCCACAAAGTAATGGACAAACTGAACGCACTAATCAAACTCTTGAACAATACTTACGATGTTTCTGTTCTTCCGCACAAGACGACTGGTCCTCTCTATTATCTTTTGCAGAATTTGCATATAATAACTCTTCCCATTCGACCACAAATCAGACTCCGTTTTGGGCTAACTTTGGGTTTCATCCATCTTTTCTCCCTAATGTTGTCTCTGAATCACGGGTGCCCGCTGTACAAGAACGGGTAAGTTACATTCAAACCAACTTCAAAAGACTTCAAGACGCCATGCAACACGCCCAGGAAGGATATAAAAAGTATCACAACAAGGGGAGGAAGGAGAATCCTCATTTCAAGATTGGAGAGAAGGTATGGCTGGCAACTACCCATCTTAAAATCGCGTGTCCTGCAAAGAAGTTGGGTCCCAAGTTCATTGGACCATTCGAAATAAAGAAGATGGTAAACCCTGTGGCCTTTGAACTTGCCTTACCCAGTTCCTACAGAATACACCCAGTATTCCATGCCTCCCTACTGAGACCCTTGGTCCCCAGTCCTTTCCCGAACAGAGAAGAAGTTCCTCCTCCACCTATAACAATTGATGGAGTGGAAGAATACGAGGTAGAGTCGTTACTTGGCTGCAGGAAGGTGGGTCGTCAGCTTCAATTTTTAGTAAAATGGAAGGGCTATCCACCAGAGGATAATTCTTGGGAACCATCCAGAAACTTCCATGCCCCAAGATTAATCAAGATCTTCCGACAAGAACACCCTGAATTGATGGAGAGCCTGGGCGTCCGGAGGCCGCCCCTCAGGGGGGGGCACTGTCAGGGCTTCCGTCCGCTGCGCACGCTAGTGCGCAGGCGCACGGGTTCAGCTTCCCGGCTCATAGCCAGTGACAGGGAGAAGATGCGGCGGCGCGTGCGCACTCGTGTTCCCGCCAAGCGGCGCGCGCGCATGCGCAGTAGCGCGGCATCACCTCATGTGACCTCAACGGCCCTATAAAAGGAGGGCCTCTGTGCCCAGACAGACGCTGGTTCGTCTGACAAGCTGCTTCCTGTTTGTATCCTGTACTTGACCCTTGAAGATTGTCTTACCTGTTGCCAAACCCGGATCGTCCTGACTACTCTGCCTTCTCCTAACCTTGACCTTTGGATTGCCTACTTGGATTTGTTACCTTCTCCTGCCCTGGACCTTTGGCCTGTACCTTGGACTCTCTTCTGAATCTGCCAGTGTTTGATCCCTAGCCTGCCTTGGACTCTCCTGCTCAAGGATACCTTTGCACCTAATCTATCAGTGTTTGACCCTCGGCCTGCATTTACCTAACCTGCCTGTGTTTGATCCCCAGTCTGTTTTGCTGTGTCTCAACTAGGAATTCGTGGACGTACTAACCTGCTCCAGTCTACCCTTCTCTACATCATCAGGAGCCCACGCCTGGTCACCATCCCACCGGTGGCTTGTGCCTCTTGGTGCCAACCGTCCCTGTGTCACCTTCAGGGCAGTGGGCGCCGAGTCGCAAGGGTAACCGCTCCGAGTCATGCAAGGGGGGAACCGCTCTCGGGCCATCTTGGCCTCGGTGAGTACCTAGTTCATGACAAAGATGGCCCCGTCCTCCTCAGCTAAGACCTTATCAGGCTGTCGGGATTCCCGCAGTGTCTCCGTGGAGACAGGATGCGATGCGCTGGACCATCGGGAGAGATCACCCATTGCTGGAAACCGTAGAAGAGATCACCCATCGCTGGATACCAAGAGTGGATTACCACCGCTGGAATCTTTATTTTTTTTTTTTAATTTTTTTATTTTTTTTTAATAAAGGACTTTTCCAAACGGTGTCAGTGTGTTTTTTTTTTTTTTTTACACTTTCTTTGTGAAATGGTAGGGGTACAATGTAGTCGTTACCATTTCAAACAGGGGGGCGGGATCTGGGGGTCCCCTTGTTAAAGGGGGCTTCCAGATTCCGATAAGCCCCCTGCCCACAGTCCTCCACAACCACCGGCCAGGGTTGTGGGGATGAGGCCCTTGTCCCCATCAACATGGGGACATGGTGCTTTGAGGGGTCACAGACCCCCAAAGCATCCTCCCAATGTTGAGGGCATGTGGCCTGGTACGGTTCAGGAAGGAAGAGGGGGCGCTCTCTCGTCCCTCCTCTTTTCCTGCGGCCTGCCAGGTTGCATGCTTGGATAAAGGGTCTGGTATGGATTTTTGGGGGGAACTCCACAACATTTTTTTTATTTGGCCTGGAGTTCCCCTTAAAATCCATACCAGACCTTAAGGGTCTGGTATGGATATTTGGGGGAACCCCACATAATTTTTTTTTATTTGACGTGGGGTTCCCCTTAATATCCATACCAGACCTGAAGGGCCTGGTAATTGAATTTGGGGGGACCCCCACGCTTTTTTTTTTTTATCAATGACTTTCAATGACTGTTCTCACTGTATTACGGGGAGCCGACAATTCATTATAGCCTAAATGACTTTTTTTCTTGCAGAAATTACACTTTGTGCAGGGACAGTTCTAAGCATGGGAAACATGCGCCCCTTTTACAGGCATACTATACACACCCCCCAGGTACGAAATTTAAAGGAATATTACACTTTTATTGTTTCACTTTAAGCATCGTCCGTTTTTAAAACTTTGTTTTGCATTGATACATGTCCCCTGGGGCAGGACCCAGGTCCCCAAAAACTTTTTAGGACAATAACTTGCATATAAGCCTTTAAAATGAGCTCTTTTGATTTTGAACGTTCGAGTCCCATAGACTTTAATAGGGTTCTAAAGTTCACACGAATTTTAGGTCTGTTCGCAGGTTCTGGTGCTAACCGAACCAGGGGGTGTTCGGCTCATCCCAACTGGTTATATACAGATTTAAAGTGAGAGTTCTGAGAGCTCATTTTCTACTGGATACACATCGCATATGGGATTGAAGTTTATGATATGACACATTTGAGACATGGTTAATTTATATCTATATATGGACTTCTACCATTTGTGTTTTTTCAACCATTCAGTTATTTGAAATCTCTTTTTCCCAGTTTTTGACCATTCTTGGACTTTATAATTTTATTGTCACATTTATTGTCAGCCTTGCTGAGTGCTAACACACCATTGTGCAAGATCATCATGTATCTTTTATCCTTGTTTTGTGTATTGTGAACACGAAAAGGTTTTGCAGCAGGTTTATTTATACTAGCACTTTTTATTCACTAGTTATATACTTGGATCACTAGTTCTGTGTTTATTTCACTTGGATTATTATTTGTTTATTTGTGTTTATTTCTGTTCCAGTTTTGGACATAATATTTGTAGTAGCGCAAAGGCTTCTTTCACTCATTCTGTGGGCATTGTACTGTCGTGTGTGGGACGAATGGGTCCAAGTGTCGGGCAGGTTTTTTTTAATCTCGTCTCCACATGACAGACACGTGGCATTGTTTTCTTATCTTGTTTATTTGCTGCAGAAAGGTTCTTCGGGTTCCACGGTTTTGTCAGCTATGTCTGCATTGTCCTTTTGGTTACAGCTCCTTGGGTGGGAAGACATCACAAAAGCGTTTCCTGTCCAACGGGTCCTGCGGGCTTGGAGACGCGCTACTCATTCTCCTGAATCTCGGTGCCTGTTTTTTTCCTTCATATCCTCTCCGGTATCTTTTCCCTGTTGCCGTCTGTGTGCTTCTCTACGTTTCAGACCATTCTTTTTCAAGTGGCCTTAACTTGGGCGTGTCGGTTTTGTTGTGTACGTCAAAAAGCGCCAGCTTTGGCAAGGGCAGAAGGGTTGTTTTGTACCCTTGCGGGGGCCCCTTTTTCCCTGTTTTGCTGGCCTCCCCCTTCATGTCCGCATGCCCCCCATCCCCTACCTTCTTTGTCCATGCCGATTCCTCCTCCCTGAGCAGGTTCCAATTTTTCTGGGTTTTCCGTTGTTGCCTTGAGAAACTAGGTCTCCCTTCGCGTGATTTTGTGACCCACTCCTTTTGCATTGGTGCTGCTTCTAGTATGGGTTTCTCTGTTAGGGAAATCCAGCGTCTGGGTAGATGGGAATGGTCTAGTTTTTCTTTGTACGTCAGCCCACACCTGTTTTTCAGGTTGTTACCTGGCTCTAATCTGGATTGTTGGAGATTCCTTCCTTTACTGGGCTGCTCGTTGGTTGGAAGTTTGGAGCTACGGGAAGAATTTGGGTTTCACCTATGATCTCGCCAGGATCCGTTGGCTTGGGCTCCATGGGTTACGCTGGCCTCGGGTCCTTCCGGAGTGTTTGCGCCTACGTTCTGATGTTTCTGGCCCCATCATCTTGATTCTTCAAGGGAATGCCATGGGTTATACACATTCTGCTTGCTATGGGGGCACACAAGCATGCTTACTCCTGAGCTGTGTGTGTCTTTGCAGCCACGCTCTATAGACACACACAATGTGGCTCTGCCCCACCCCCTGGTCCCTCCTCACAGTATTGAATTGACAGCAGCATG
>CM053035.1:86965381-86985098 GCA_028564925.1 Lithobates sylvaticus
AAGGAGTGTTGTTTATTCTGACATAAAAACCTTTTAATTTGGTTTCTCAAGATTAGTAACACATAAAAGTGAACCAACAGGAACAATGGAAAATAATAAGAACAGAAATAAATTAGCTAGAGCGTACAATTAGATGGAGAGGCACAAGTGTCAGAAGAATTGTGCTTGATTAAAAGGAGAAGTTGATGAAAAGGAAAGTTAAAAAAAGATGCAGGAACAAAATAGTACAGAATAACAACATGCATGACTGTAAGATGCCTATATTGTATGTGTCAGATATAATCAGGGTATGAGATGAGTGCTTGACATGCATGACACGAAAACTCCCATTTCTGGATACTATAAAAATCTAGATGTGTCATTAGGCAGTCAGCTCCTTATATACCACCTTCAACCTAGGTGGCATAAATCAGCATCAGACGTGCAAACCTACATAGCCTTGTTATTCAATAAACATGGAGGAGACATGGGCTTAATAAGGAAAATCCTACAACATGAATCACACATAGATCACAAAATGCCTGTTGTATGAAGCAGCAGTAGAAAAGAGCTGTGTATGCTGCTTGTAATCACCAGATTCATCATATTTCCTAAATCAAACAGAAAAGTAGAAAGGAAGAATCTGACTTCTACAAACTAGTGGATAAAGTAATTTTTAGACACTGTAAATAGCAGGTCCAAACCGATCAAGATACAGAATATATTGTATTTTATTTAAAGCATTAAACCTAAAAACAAAAAAGATTTACCAGTCCTTAGAATCAGAATTATCTTCTTTTGGGCTTTTATAGTCAAGGTCTGCAATGTTAGCAGAGAGTTCGCGGATGCAGTCTCATTGTGTCTGCTGCTGCCCTTGTTCATGTTTGCCAGGGATATAGTGGTCAAATGCTTCTTTGGAGAGGTTTCTGTGTCTTATCAGTGACATACAGCAAGTGTTGTACAGCCTGTGCTAAAGCTCGTCCTCTACCCAATAGGTATACACAGAGGAAGAGCTGGTGGACTGCTATTAATGCTGGAAGGAATGGAGGATTGTGAGACGTGTAGTTTTTTACAGACTGTGATTGTTGTTCTCCAGCTGAGGAGAAGGAGAGTGTGGAGGACATTCAGAGGGACTGAGTGTGTTTTAGGCCAGTGTTTCTCAACTCCAGTCCTCAAGGTGCTCCAACAGGTCATGTTTTCAGGATTTCCTTCAGATGACATGGCTGTGGTAATTACTAAGGCTGTGAAACTGATCAAATCACCTGTGCAAAATAATGGAAAGCCTGAAAACATGACCTGTTGGGGCGCCTTGAGGACTGCTTTAGGCTGCCAGCAGGCCATTCACCACTGCACCTGAGAGGGAGGGAGGAGCAGTGTCAGACATCATGGGACAGTGGAGAGTGCACAGATGCTGACAGAGCTTGCTCCATGTTCAAGGGGCAGGACACTGTGGACACTGACCGGTTGTGCTCCCAACAGGAAACAAAGGGGGAGATCACCGGCTACCACAGGAGTTGGTGAGAGGCTGCCGGCCTTACATGCCTGACGAAGAGATCCTGCGCGGCTCTGAAATGTTGCACCTTTCTAGTTGGGATGTGATCATTCTTCAATAAAAAATATCCTTCTGGATGACATTTGTGATCCGTGCTGTGCTGGAAAAAATTAAAGTGGATCGGTTGTTCCAGTTTCCAGCTGGACGTTGTTGCAGCACTTGTTACTTTTGAGCCTAATCCAGGAACATGTGCAATGGGAATATTGACATTATCACAAGGCTGCTGGCCAGATCCCACTTCACGTTGACAACAGAAGAACAGTGTTGCCTGCAAGTATCACATAGCTAATGTCTTTATCAGTGCTTAAATGGACATTATCCTGAGTGCTCCAACATAAGAGTTGGGCTCCAACAAGCTGGCCAGCAGAAGAGAGGGTATAATACAGACTGCTGAACTTTTATGGTTATGTAGCTTTCCTTAGTCAGGATTGCCCAAGTATAGGGTTTGGGAGTTTGATCTCTAGATGCCAATTGTTAGTTTTTGCAGTATATTTCTTGCTATTGTTCACCCGTTTCAAGCATATTTCTTGCTAATGTTTTACTGTTTGCAGTGTCATTACTGTTGTTCATATCTCTTTTGCATATACATCTGCAATAGATATTCTACAACCTAGTCAGGTGTAGTGCTACCCCTGCAGGAGCCACTGGCAATTAGGCCTATTTACCCAATACAGAACTCACAGTCAGACACATGACATTCTCAGCATTCTTCTGAAGGCTCAATAATCAGTCTAGGGGTTTTGTTTTTAGTGTTTTTATTGGGGAGTGGTGAATTTGGATAGGGATGGGAACTTGGGATATGCCGAAAAGGAGAAGCTGTAGAACCTAAATACTGCTAAAACTTCTGCCTACTCTGTACAGGTTTCAAACTGTGTCACACACAACTTAGGCTACAATGTACTTTGTTCTGGTAGTAGTAATAGTAGTATAACTCCTAGCTGTCTTGTACCACTCCTGGCTGTAGTAAGCTCAGTCTCTGAAATATGGAGCTCTCCTGGTTGTCTTGCACAACTCCTGGCTGTGTTTGGTCCTGACTTGCAGTGTGAAACACTCCACATTCACTTCTCCTTTAAGTAGTTGGATCCAGTACTTACTCAGTCCCAGAAAATTAAGCCTCCTCATGCCGTGTCTCCTGGCTCTTTGATCGAAAAGCTGACCCAGTCTATCTCTCGCTTTCTCTCTTTCTGGTAAGGTCCCCATCTAAGCCTAACTGGGCCCTTGCAGCTGCACAGGACTCCTTAGGCTTCTCTCCTTCTCCTCTCTGCCCCAGGGGCAGAGCCTCCAGCACAGGGTTCTTTTCCTCATGACTGGACCCTGGACTCTGCTCCTTGCCTGCCAGGCCTCAGACTATTTATGGACTCCCCAACTACCTACTGTACCCACCCTTTCCAGGGATTCTCTAGGTATCCATGAATATTCAGACTGCCTGTCCTGCTCTGCCACCCACTATACTTCTGGAAACATTGAGAAGACAGGGGGAAGTGACAGAACAGCAGCCTATGAGACACTGAACAACCCAGTAACCCCTCTGCTGACAGGGGAGCCAACTAAATTTACCTAGCAACCTACAAAACTAGGAGGGTGCTACATATTTTACATTTTGATCATAGATATGCCTTAATGGGGCTCTAATAGGATGATACTTTTATTGGTAGTCAGTGAAGAGGTACAGTCAGTGTCAGTGCAGTATAGGGATGGGCCCGGTGTTCGATTCGAACCCACGTTCGAATCGAACATCGGGCGTTCGCCCGCCCGGCGAGCCCAGAACTATTTGGGCTGCTCGCATCAAATTCGTGTGATGCGAGCGGCCCGCAATGCACTGCGCCAGTCGCAGTGCATTGCTGGCTGATGATTGGCCAAGCATGCACTGTGACCCACATGATTGGCCAATCATAGAGCCAGCGGCGAGGAGAGCAATAATTGGCCACAGGCAGGATGCCTGTGGCCAATTATAACTCAGGGGGTTTAGTACACGCCCCACATTATAAAAGGCCGCCGCGCCGGCGGCCTCGTATATTGTGTTCAGGCGTGTCAGTGTGCTGACTGCTACATTATCTGCTGTGATTCTGGGGATTAGTGTGTGTGTGCTGTTAGTACAGCATTGCAGTATCACATCTGGGGGTGTCTATAGTATGCCTGTGAAGGGGCGCATGTTTCCTGTGTTTAGAACTGTCCCTGCACAAAGTTACATTTTTGCAGGAAAACAAGCTATTTAAAATCACTCGCGGCTAATGAGTTGACGGCTCCGGTAACACAGAGAACAGTCATTCATTGAAAGTCATTTATAAAAATAAAAATAAATTAAAAAAAAAAGCGTGGGGGTCCCCCCAAATTCAATAACCAGGCCCTTCAGGTCTGCTATGGATATTAAGGGGAACCTCGGCCAAAAAAAAAAAAAAATGGCGTGGGGTCTCCCTCAAAATCCATACCAGACCCTTGAGGTCTGGGATGGATTTTAAGGGGAACCCCGGCCAAAAAAAAAAAAAAATGGCGTGGGGTCCCCCTCAAAATCCATACCAGACCCTTATCCGTGCACGCAACCTGGCAGGCCGCAGGAAAAGGGGGGACGAGAGCGCCCCCCCCTCCCTCCTGAACCAAACCAGGCCACATGCCCTCAACATTGGGAGGGTGCTTTGGGTTCCCCCCCCAAAGCACCTTGTCCCCATGTTGATGAGAACAAGGGCCTCTTTCCCACAACCCTGGCCATTGGTTGTGGGGCTCTGCGGGCGGGGGGCTTATCAGAATCTGGAAGCCCCCTTTAACAAGGGGACCCCCAGATCCCGGCCCCCCCCCTGTGTGAAATGGTAAGGGGGTACAAAAGTACCCCTACCATTTCACCAAAAAAGTGTAAAAAATTTTAAAAAAGACAGGAGACGGTCTTTGACAATTAAAAACAATACAAAAAGCCGCGCTGAGTGAAAAAATAGGATAATGAATGTCCTATACCAAAACTAATGAATAAAGTCCATATATGAAGATAAATTGATGAGGAAATAATCAATCCATAAAGTTCATGTGAACTTTATTAAAATCTTCTTTCTTCTGGTGTGCTTCCTTCTTCCTTTCTTCATCCTGTCGGTTTCTTCATCTTCTCCATTTCGGCATCTTCTTCCATCTTCTTCTTCCATCATCTTCTTCCTCCGATCCGCTTCTTCTTGCTCTGGTATTCTCGTCCGGCATCTTCTTCCATGGCGTCGGTGTCTCTTCTGGGCCGCTCCGCGCAATGGGAGGCTCCTGCTGTGTGAGGCTTTGCTGCGTCTGACAGGTCTTTTATAATAGAGGGCGGGGCCACCTGGTAACCCCGCCCCCTCTGATGCACGGGGACGTCATGGGGAATTCCCTATGGCTTTCCCCATGACGTCAGAGAGGGGCGGGGTCACCAGGTGGCCCCGCCCTCCGTTATAAAAGACCTGTCAGACGCAGCGAAGCCTCACACAGCGGGAGCCTCCCATTACGCGGAGCGGCCCAGAAGAGACACAGACGCCATGGAAGAAGATGCCGGACGAGAAGCCCAGAGCAAGAAGAAGCGGATCGGAGGAAGAAGATGATGGAAGAAGAAGATGGAAGAAGATGCCGGAAGGAGAAGATGAAGAAACCGAAGGATGAAGAAAGGAAGAAGGAAGACCAGAAGAAAGAAGATTTTAATAAAGAAATTGTCAAAGACCGTCTCCTGTCATTTTTAAAATTTTTGACACTTTTTTGGTGAAATGGTAGGGGTACCCTTACCATTTCACACAGGGGGGGCGGGATCTGGGGGTCCCCTTGTTAAAGATTCAAGCCCCCAGCCCACAGACCCCCACAACCAATGGCCAGGGTTGGGGGGATGAGGCCCTTGTCCTCATCAACATGGGGACAAGGTGCTTTGGGGGGGACCCCAAAGCACCCTCCCAATGTTGAGGGCATGTGGCCTGGTACGGTTCAGGAGGGAGGGGGGGCCGCTCTCGTCCCCCCCTCTTTTCCTGCGGCCTGCCAGGTTGCGTGCTCGGATAAGGGTCTGGTATGGTTTTTGAGGGCCGCCATTTTTTTTTTTTTTTTTGGCCGGGGTTCCCCTTAAAATCCATCCCAGACCTCAAGGGTCTGGTATGGATTTTGAGGGGGACCCCACGCCATTTTTTTTTTTTTTTTGGCCGGGGGTCCCTCTTAATATCCATAGCATACCTGAAGGGCCTCATTATTGAATTTGGGGGGACCCCCACGCTTTTTTTTTTTTTTTTATCAATGACTTTTTTTTTATCCATGACTTTCAATGAATGGCTGTTCTCTGTATTACGGGAGCTGACAATTCATTAGCCGCGAGTGATTTTAAATAGCTTTTTTTCCTGCAAAAATGACACTTTGTGCAGGGACAGTTCTAAGCACAGGAAACATGCGCCTCTTCACAGGCATACTATAGACACCCCCCAGGTACGAAATTTAAAGGAATATTACTTGTTATTGTTTCACTTTAAGCATTATTAAAATCACTGCTCTTGAAAAAACTTCAGTTTTTAAAAAAAAAAATTTGCATTGATACATGTCCCCTGGGGCAGGACCCAGGTCCCCAAACACTTTTTAAGACAATAACATGCATATTAGCCTTTAAAATTAGCACTTTTGATTTCGAACGTTCGCATCCATTGTAACTAATAGGGTTCTTATGCTCGCACAGACTTTAGGTCCGTTTGCGGGTTCTGGTGCGAACCGAACCCAGGGGTGTTCGGCTCATCCCTAGTGCAGTATAAGCAGTATAAGCACTTGCAGCTTTTGTTTTATTTGCAGGGGTCCCCTCCTCTCTCCTCCAGTTTGTTCTTTAACAACCTGAACATCACAATTAAGACTAATGAGGGGGGCAGTGTGCATTGCTTAGTGCTGTTTATCAGCTGGAAAAGGGAGCAACAAGGATCGGAATGTCAGAGCTCTGTTGCCACAGACAAACAACACATTTGGAGGTGTGTAGACAAGGCATCTTGATTAACCGCTTCCCGACCGGCCACTGCATATATACGTCAGCAGAATGGCACGGGCAGGCAGAATCACGTACCTGTACGTGATCGTGCATGTGCCTGCCCGTGGGTCGCGCGCGCGCGCCGCTAGCGGCGCGCTCGCGACCCGGTCGGGAGCTCCGTGACCCCGGCCGCTGGACCAGCGGACCCGATCGCCGCTGGTATCCCGCGATCGGGTTACGGAGCTGAAGAACGGGGAGAGGTCTATGTAAACAAACCTCTCCCCGCGCTTCCTACACTGACTGTCAGTGATCGGCGGTTCCCTGTCATCGGGAACGCCGATCAATGACGTCAGACGTACAGCCACGCCCCCTACTGTAAAAAAAACACAACACGTCACACTGACTCCTCCCCGCCCCCTAGTGGTTAACCCCCTAACTACAACTGTCATTTACATAGGAATCAGTGCTATTTAAATAGCAGTGATTGCTGTATAAATGACAAATGTCCCAAAAATGTGTCAAAAATGTCCGAAGTGTCTGCCAAAATGTCGCAGTCACAATAAAAATCGCTGATCGCCGCCATTACTAATAAAAAAAAATATTAATAAAAATGCTATAAAACTATCCCCTATTTTGTAAACGCTATAACTTTTGCGCAAACTAATCAATAATCGCTAATTGCGATTTTTTTTTACCAAAAATATGTAGAAGAATACGTATCGGCCTAAACTGAGGAAAAAAAATGTTTTTTTATATATTTTTTGGGGATATTTATTATAGCAAAAAGTAAAAAATATTGCATTTTTTTCAAAATTGTCGCTCTATTTTTGTTTATAGCGCAAAAAATAAAAACCGCAGGGGCGATCAAATACCACCAAAAGAAAGCTCTATTTGTGGGAAAAAAAGGACGCCAATTTTGTTTTGGAGCCACATCGCATGACCGCGCAATTGTTAGTTAAAGCGACGCAGTGCCGAATTGCAAAAAGGGGCCTGGTCCTTTAGCTGCAAATTGGTCCGGGGCTGAAGTGGTTAAACACCGTGTGCCCCCTATAAGTCAACTTATCATACCCTGTGCTAGAGGTGGTCATAGCTTGAGTTTGGCTGTCATACAAGACTAAAGCAACTGTAGGAAGTCAACAGGTTCACTTACCAAGGTAATTATTCTCTTACCTATGTTTCCTTCAATAAATTCAATCATATGCAAGGCAAAACCCAAAAATAAAAAATCACTAATATTTAAAAAAAAGTCTCAAAGTCTTTACCAAGTAACTATAGACCTGTTAGTTTAACTTCTATTAGTTGGGAGGATACTGGAGAGTTTAATAAAAAAAAACACAAACTAGATGAGTTCTTCCTGAAAAAAAATATTCTAAGTAACAGACAGCATGGGTTCATGAAAGACAAAAGTTGTCAGACAAATCTGATTTCTTTTATAAGGAGGTAAGCAAAACCTTGGACAAAGGAATGGCTGCGGACGTAGTATATTTAGATTTTGCCAAAATTTTGCCACAGTTTCCCACACATGGCTAATGTTTAAGGTAAAGTCTACAGGCTTGAAAAAATCAGTTTGTACAGTAAATGGATAGAAAACTGGCTAAAAGACCAAATCCAGAGAGTAGTGGTTAATGGTTCTTACTCTGAATGGTCTAAGGTTATCAGTGGTGTTCCTCAAGGTTCAGTTTCAGGACCATCACTTTTTAATATATGTATAAATGATATAGGGTCTGGGATAAAAGTACCATCTCAGTCTTTGTAGATGACACCAAGCTATGCAGTGGACTAACGTCATTACAGGATGCCCCCAACTTACAAGCCAACCCCAGTGCACTGTTTCATTGGGTAGCTGTGTGGCAAATTAGGTTTAATGTTGATAAATGTAAAGTTATTTACTTGGGGGCTAGAAACATGCATGCGTCATACATACTTGGAGAAGAACAGCTGCGGGAGTCAATTGTGGAGAAGGATCTGGGTGTTCTGGTAGATCATACAGTGCCTTGAAAAAGTATTCACACCCCTTGACATTTTCCACATTATGTCATGTTACAACCAAAAATGTAAATGTATTTTATTGGGATTTTATGTGATAGACCAACACAACGTGGCACATAATTGTGAAGTGGAAGGAAAATGATAAATGGATTTCAATTTTTTTTACAAATAAATATGTGAAAAGTGTGGTATGCATTTGTATTCAGCCCCCATGAGTCAAAACTTTGTAGAACCACCTTTTGCTGAAATTACAGCTGCAAGTCTTTTTTGGTATGTCTCTATCAGCTTTGTGTGAAAATTTTGCCCATTCTTCTTTGCAAAATAGCTAAAGCTCTGTCAGATTGGATGGAGAGCATCTGTGAACAGCAATTTTCAAGTCTTGCCACAGATTCTCAATTGGATTTAGGTTTGGACTTTGACTGGGCCATTCTAACATATGAATATGCTTTGATCTAAACCATTCCATTGTAGCTCTGGCTGTATGTTTAGGGTCATTATCCCGCTGGAAGGTGAACCTCTGCTCCAGTCTCAAGTCTTTTGCAGACTCTAACAGGTTTTCTTCTAAGATTGCCCTGTATTTGGCTCCATCCATCATCCCATCAACTCTGACCAGCTTCCCTGTCCCTGCTGAAGAAAAACATCCCCACAACATGATGTTGCCACCACCATGTTTCACGGTGGGGATGGTGTGTTCAGGGTGATGTGCAGTGTTATGTTTCTGCCACACATAGCATTTTTTTTTAGGCCAAAAAGTTTGATTTTGGTCTCATCTGACCACAGCACATTCTTCCACATGTTTGCTGTGTCCTCCACATGGCTTCTTGCAAACTGAAAACAGGACTTCTTATGGCTTTCTTTCAACAATGGCTTTCTTCTTGCCACTCTTCCATAAAGGCCAGATTTGTGGAGTGCGCAACTAATAGTTGTCCTGCGGACAGATTCTCCAACCTGAGCTGTGGATCTCTGCAGCTCCTCCAGAGTTACCATGGGCCCCTTGGCTGCTTCTCTGATTAATGCTCACCTTGCCTGGCCTGTCAGTTTAGGTGGATGGCCATGTCTTGGTAGGTTTGCCGTTGTGCCATACTCTTTCCATTTTCCTGGATGATGGATTGAACAGTGCTTCGTGAGATGTTCAAAGCTTGGGATATTTTTCATAACCTAGCCCTACTTTAAACTTCTCCACAACTTTATCCTTGTCCTGTCTGGTGTGTTCCTTGGCCTTCATGATGCTGTGTTTCACTAAGGTTCTCTAACAAACCTCTGAGAGCTTCACAGCTGAGAGAGAGAGAGAGAGAGAGTATTTTGCCCCTGTACAAATCATTAGTAAGACCTCATCTGGAATATGCAGTTCAGTTTTGGGAACCAGTTCATAAAAAGGATATTGGGGAACTGTAGAAAGTGTACAGAAGAGCAACCAAACTGATAAGAGCTCAGCTATGAGGAATGATTAGCTGAACTGAATACATTTTCTCTTGAGAAGAAGAGATTAGGGGGGATATATTCAACATGTATAAATGCATAAGTGGACCATATAATGAACTTGGTGGTGAGTTATTCACTTTACATCACAGAGGACAGGGGGCACTCTTTAAGTCTGGAGGAAAAGAAAAGCTTATTTGAGCACTGGTTCAAATAATTTGGTGGAGGGAGATTATGGTGTGGGTTTTTTTATCAGGGGTTGGGCTTGGCCCCTTAGTTCCAGTGAAGAGAACTTTAAGGGCATCAGCATACCAAGACATTTTGCACAAATTCATGCTCCCAACTTTGTGGGAACAGTTTGGGGATGGCCCCTTCCTGTTCCAACATGACTGCGCACCAGTGCACAAAGCAAGGTCTATAAAGACATGCATGAGCGTGTTTGGGGTGGAGGAACATGACTGGCCTGCACAGAGTCATGACATCAACCTGATAGAACACCTTTGGGATAAATTAGAGCGGAGACTTCAAGCCAGGCCTTCTTGTCCACATCAGTGCCTGATCTCACAAATGCACAAACTCAAACTCACAAAATCTCACTTCTGGAAGAATTGTCAAACATTCCCATAGACACACTCCTAAACCTTGTGGACAGCCTTCCCAGAAGAGTTGAAGCTGTTATAGCTGCAAAGAGTGGGCCAACTCAATATTGAACCCTACGGACTTAGACTGGGATGCCATTAAAGTTCATATGCAATTTTTTTTATTATTTCCTTCTATTGGTTGAACTAGATGTACTTGTGTCATTTTTCAGCCAGACTAACTATGTAGCTATCAACATGCTACATGATGAGTCACCTATGCCATGTCTTAACATTTAAATGCATAATGTAATATTAAATTGGCAACTGGCCCATAGTAAAAACACATAATTTATTTGAGGTTAAATACTGAGGTTATGGCAGCAGCTTGCTGCCATAACCCCAGTATTTTTTTTTTTTTTACTATGGCTGAATCTCTTTCAGATAAAAGTGGTTCTGCGGGCAGATTCACCACTGGATCACTTTTAGGAATCACTTTTAGGAATCACCGGAATCGGTGCCCCTCCTCCTGCTGCTTACTGGTCATTCTCAGGTCTACCCAACTGATTGGTGGAGCATGAGAGCGAACAAATGCCACTCATCTCGTCTGCCGTCACTTCCGGTTCTCGGGTCATAGTAAATATTATTATTTTTTAAAGCAAAAAAAATTCCTTTAAAAGGTAAGTGAGCGATTTGGGGTCCTTTTGACCCTAGATCTCTCAATAAAGAGGACCTGCCATACTTGTATCTATTGAAAGGGATGTCTACATTCATTGTATTAGGAATAAAACGGATCAAAAGGGACAGTGTAAAAATAAAAGTAAAATAAATAAGATTTTTTTTTTTTTTTTAAAGCGCCCCATTACTCTTTGCTCGCATGCAGAAGTTAACGCATACATTTATGGTCTAGAGCCCTACGGACGACATGAGTAACGATGACACATAGGAACAACACAAAACTAACCAGCATGAAATAGACCTGAAAGTGTGCCTTGGTCTACCGTATGGTACACCAAAATAAGGGGGCATACCCTAGATAAGGAATGATAAGAAGTAGTTATGGAATAATGTGGAATGAGTATTCAGTCTGGGGTAAGAATACTTGGAAGAGGCTTTTAAAAGGGGAGGGTGGGTGGGTATCACGCACAGGAAACCGACAAAGACCGGCGGCCTTTGGGCTGCTTAAATACCCTCCGGGCTCCTCCCATAACTTCAGGCCGGTACCCGGCCTTCCAATTTATGGTCTAGAGCGCTACGGACGACATGAGTAACGATGACACATAGGAACAACACACAACTAACCAACATGAAATAGACCTGAAAGTGTGCCTTGGTCTACCGTATGGTACACCAAAATAAGGGGGCAAAAACCTTCAGGTAGGGGATAATTATTTATTAAGGTAATGTCACTGAGTAAGTCGAGCAAAGGCCTGAGCCATCTCTAACTGTGGGTTAGGTATGTAGCGAGAGAAGCAGGCCGATTTCCACCGACCCAGTTTCTTGATCACATGGTCCGGAACCCCCTGTCTTGAGGCCGTCGTGGCCGCCCCGATCCGGAATGAATGCCCGGAGTACTGGCTGGGGTCCAACTGAAGATTGCCGAGAAGGACCCGGACATGTTCCACGAACTGCGACGAGTTGAGGGGTTTTACCGGAAAGGGTAGAAGCGGACTGGACCCTGGGCGGTCGGACAGCAGTGCCGTCAAGCGGTTTAACACGGCAACTGGGCACCAGTTGTTGTGAGTCCTGTACAGGTGAATATCTACTCCGGAACCTCGCTGCTGAGTTTTGGACGTTGCCAAGTGAAGGACGTAGTGATCCTGGTGGCGGCAGAGATTACTTCTATGCAAGACTGGACCGGCTGGGTGGCTGCGAGTGAACTCGCTGGGCCGTAGAAACCCATAAAACGCCATGTGTATCGCAGCCTGCAGGACGGTGCTGAGGAGGAGACCGAAAGGGGACCTATCCAGGATGTCAGACATCCCCTTAAAGATCTCCCCAGTGATAGGCAGCCGCTTCGGGCTGACTGGCGGCTGGTGTTTCTGAACTCCACGCAGTAGAGCCCTCACTGCGTGGCAGGAGAACACCGAAGGCCTCGCGGGGTCTTGAAGTGACAAGTAGTGCTGCACCCCGGCCACGTACTGGCGTATCGTGCTGTGTGACAGTGCCAGGTGAGAATGACAATAAGCGATAAACGCCAGAACCTGCTTGACGCTGGAAGACTCACGAGGGCGATGGGGCAGGAACTTATTAAACGCCCTCCAGGCCGTCCGGTAGGCCCGCCGGGTGTTGTGGGCGAGCGAAGCGTTGATGATGTTAGTAGCTGAGTGTAGATGTGGGGCTAGTCCAAGGTCAGTTGTGACCAATCCGGGATAGTGGCTGAAAGATGGTAGGCTCCTGGCATCTGTTCAAAGAAAGAAATAAAGTTAAAACGGGAGAGCGCGTCCGCTGCTGAGTTAAACTTCCCTGGAATGAATGAGCAGTAAACATTGAACTGATGTTGTAGAGATAGCTGGACCAGTCTGCGGAGGAAGGAAATGACGGGCCTGGATTTAGACCTGCCCTTGCTGATGATCTCGGCTGTGGCTTGATTGTCTGTCGTGAAAGCCACAGTCTGTCCAGACCAATGGTGACCCCATAGGTGAGCGGCTGCTACGATGGGAACAGCTCAAAGAGGGCTGACGTGGTAGTGAAGCCCGGTGTGGCTAGTGCCTGAGGAGGCCAAGGGGCGGCGAACCACAAATGGCCAAAAATGGCGGCGCATCCTGTGGATGCCGCCGCATCGGTCACCACCTGAGGTGACTGCGTGGACACTACTGGGATGAACAGGGACACCCCGTTCCAATTACTAAGAAAGTGTTCCCACATGGCCAGATCTGCCCTGGCTGCCGAATCCAGCCTGATGACCTGGTCTGGGTCCTGAGTGTAGGACAGGAAGACCAGCAACCGGGACACGAAGGAGCGGCCCTGGGGGATGATCCTCATAGCGAAATTCAGCATCCCGAGGAGAGACTGAAGTTGCTTCTGAGTACATCCCCCCACCCGGGTGAACTCTCGCAGAACCGTCCTGATACGGTCCAACTTATCTGCGGGAAGGCTGGCCTGCATGGCCAGCGTGTCAAGGTTGATGCCCAAGAACGTGATCTTGTGTGCCGGGCCGTCAACCTTGTGTTCCGCTATGGGGACGTTCAGATTGTCGAAAACCGTCCTCAACTTTCCAAGGTCCCCTGGGGGAGCCCCGGGTGGTTCTATCAGAAGGAAGTCATCCAAATAATGGATGACCTCGTGGCACTGTGCCTCGTGGAGAAGGATCCTCGCCAGGGTCTCCGCGAACTTGTCAAATAACCAAGGACTACTCTTAGACCCGAAGGTCAATTTGGTCGCAAAATAATATCGCTCCCTCCACTTGATGCCGTGCCAGCACCACAGGGAAGGATGTATGGGCAGCAGCTTGAAGGCGTCGGATATGTCCGCCTTCGAGAGCCAAGCACCCACCCCCGTCCTGAGAATGGCCTGGATAGCCATGTCTACCGAAGCGTACTTCAGTGAGAACTCCTCGGAGGGGATGAGCGAGTTGAGACTGGGAATGACGGAAGAATGAGGCGCTGACAGATCATACACCAGACGTTTTTTATTTGAAAATTTTCCCTGTACAAGCCCGATAGGGCTAACCCTCCAGATACTAAAGGGAGACTGACTGAACGGGCCTATCATAAAGTCCCGATCCAACTCCGTCTGCAGAAGGACGTCAATCGCTGGCTCATCTGTTGCTGCTGAGCGCAGGTTCGGACATTCGTGGGTGGAGTGGGGCAGGGTGATGAGCCCGGTATGAAACCCATCGGTGAAACCTCGGATGAGGTAGCTGGCGAGTGACGGAGTGGGGTGTGAGGTCAAGTAAACATCGAGCCAAAGGACATTGACCCGGCTTAGTCACGGTTTCTTCTGCTTGACCTCACACAGGACCCTGGGGTGCGCCCTCTGGCATAGGGTGCAAACGTGCAAGAGCCGGCACTGGCTGAAATTGCAGGAGCCGTAGTTGAAGCTGTTGCAAATGGCGGCTCCCCCAGCCATCCGTACCGGACGTCCCAACTTGTCCACCTTCTGCCCTTGCGCCGGGGCCTGCTGAGCCTGGCACGTGCTGGTAGAGGCCGTGCTAGCTATCGGATGGACAGAGGCTATGTTGGCACACCAGACCGTGGTGTGGGATGCTGACTGACAGACAGCACATAGCGGGGAGCGTAGACCCGCGAAGTGGCGGCAGAACAACTCCGTGTCCACTACGCTCCAGTCCGTTGTCAAATGGAACTGTAAGAATCTGGCCGCGGCTTTGGCCGAGAAGGACCGATGATAATCGTAGAACGCTGAGCCACCGTATTTGTGGCCCAGGTCTACGATCAAATGGAGGTAGAGGTCCAGTTCCTCCCGCCTGCCGGGGAGGCTGAGCACAGCACGTCCCTGAACATGCCGAAAGCGAGCGTGAACTGCGAGCTTTCTGTTGAGCCTCGGATCCTTTGCTTTCAAAACCACGAGACGTCCCCCCAGGTGTAGGCCTTGTTCTCGGCCAAGTCATGGACCGAGATCATGAGTGAGGCCAGGTTAACGTCTCTGCCCTCTAAAATGTCCTTCCTTACGCTGGGTGGCACCAGGTGGGAAGGGTGAACGGTAGTCGTGGCAAGCTCACTACCTGCGGCCGGTGCACTGATGGCTGGGACCACCGCAGGGTCCGGAACCGTGGCAGCCGGGCTGGTCTCTAGACGAGACACCCTGTCCTGGACCTCAATGATCGACACGAGAGTGTGTAGCTGAGCGACGGCGGCTGAAATAGATTCCAGAGACGCCTGCTGGCTGCTGGGGCCAAGCGCTATCTCCGGCGTCAGCCTCCGAGGCTGGCAGTGTCCAGTCTCTTAGGGCATGGACAATTCCCAGGAAGAGACTTTGATTCTTGTCCTCTTTTTTTTTTTTTTTTTTTGCGATTCCGCCCCTGGCGCATGTATTGAAATGAGGCCGGCCTAGGGCACGCCGACACGAATTAGTACGGGGAAGTGACTGCATTCATGCCGGGCGTGGTAAGGTGACAGAAATGACATACCATGACAGGGGCAAGAATCAAGAATGTACGCAACCTGTGATGCGATTCCGCCCTTGGCGCATGTATCGAAATGAGGCCGGGTAGTCGTGCGTCTGGATCGCCCCGATCGGAGCATCTATGGATGCAACCGGACCTACCCAGAGGTATGGTGACCGAAATGAAACCATGGCAAAGACTAGATTACAGCAAACCGAGCAATTTGTAACCGAATCTAATCTCTGGAGCATGTATCGAAATGAGGCCGAGCGGCTAGGCGAATCAGTGCGAATCGATGCATGCCGGATGCGACCGGATTCAGACCGATACGTGGCCAATGACCGATAACATGCCAAAGACTGGACTCGAGCTCGCATCCGTACGAGCGGTGGGCCAATCTCTGAAACATGTATGGTAATACGGCCGTAACCTGGGTACCCCGAGACAAATCCGTGCCTAAGTGCGACATGACTTGAATCTGAGTGCGGCCAGGATCGAAATGATGGCATGAACGCCCTGTTTAACTGATGTGAAATGACTTAGCATGACCGAATGGCCTGATACGTTAGCCATGTTTGAAATGACGAAATGATTGCCATGCTAATACGTGAAATGTTTCGACACGGTCGAAGTGATTCGTACAATTAACATGCCAACAGCGATTCGGAATGCAAATAGCGATTCGGCACGCTTGCTGGCGCAACCGTTTTGAATAATATGACAGGAGTAAGGGGAACCCTTGAGTGCCGGATGCGGCATCGGTCGGAGTGTCATGGCGGGCGGCCCTGAATGCGCGTGCCGCTAGGTGGATCCCGATCGTGTACAACCAAAAACGTGCGAGTAAGTGTTTAGGTTTTTGAGACAAGCAGTGCGTGGTTCGTGAGCTACGCAGACCACAGTTTAGTGACATGATAAGCAGTGCATGAGAACGTAAAACATGGGAGCCGAAGCCCTACCTGCGACAGCCGAACCAGACTCTTTGTACGGAACTGCGACTCGGCGACACGAGTGCGACACGAAGGGACAACACGACTTACGAACACGGAACGCGGGACTGCAACAAAAGGAGACGGACAGACGAAACGGAGCTCACGAACCGGCACCAACAGCGCTTGTCTCGAACGAGTCGGTCCTAGATGTCTGACGTATCAGATATCACGCACAGGAAACCGACAAAGACCGGCGGCCTTTGGGCTGCTTAAATACACTCCGGGCTCCTCCCATAACTTCAGGCCGGTACCCGGCCTTCCAATAAGTCATGCAAGCATATGTAAACAGTGTTCAAACCACACATGTGAGGTATCGCCACAAACATTAGAGCGAGAGCAAACATTCTAGTGCTAGACCCCCTCTGTAACTCCAAACAGGTAACCTGTAAAAATGATGCCTATGGAGATTTTTAAGTACCGTAGTTTGTCGCCATTGCATGAGCATGCACAATTTTAAAGCATGACATGTTAGGTATCTATTTACTCGGTGTAACATCATCTTTTCACGTTATACAAACAATTGGGGTAAATATTGCGTTTTTTTTTTATTCATTAACCACTTAACCACTTCAATACCGCCCGCCGTCATATGACGCCCACAAGGTGGATCTACCATCCTGGGTGGGCGTCATATGACGTCCTCGGATTCCCGGCCGCCTGGGGGGCGCGCGCGCGCCGCCGGCGGCGCGCGCGCGCGACCGCGGCATCGCTCGGGACCCGGTGCGAGTGCCCGGCGGCCGCGATGTCCGCCGGGCACCCGCGATTGCCCGTTAAAACAACGGGACCGGGCGGGAACGTGGAGCTGTGTGTGTAAACACACAGCTCCACGTCCTGTCAGTGCAGAGGAGACCGATCATGTGATCCCAGTACAGAGGATCACATGATCGGTCTCCTCCCCTTAAGTCCCCTCCCCCTACAGTTAGAATCACGTCTATTAGGGAACACATTAACCCCTGCAGCGCCCTCTAGTGTTAACCCCTTCCCTGCCAGTCACATTTACACAGTAATCACTGCAATTTTATAGCAACGATCGCTGTGTAAATGTGAATGGTTCCAAAAATGTGTCAAAAGTGTCCGAAGTGTCCGCCGCAATGTCGCAGTCACGAAAAAAAAAATCGCAGATCCCCGCCATTACTAGTAAAAAAAAAAAAAAAATTCAATAAATCTATCCCCTATTTTGTAGACGCTATAACTTTTGCGCAAACCGATCAATATACGCTTATTGCGATTTTTTTTAACAAAAATATGTAGAGGAATACGTATCGGCCTAAACTGAGGAAAAAAATCGTTTTTTTTTTTAAAAAAATGGGATATTTATTATAGCAAAAAGTAAAAAATATTGTGTTTTTTTTTCAAAATTGTCGCTCTTCTTTTGTTCATAGCGCAAAAAATAAAAACCGCAGGGGCGATCAAATACCACCAAAAGAAAGCTCTATTTGTGGGAAAAAAAGGACGTCAATTTTGTTTGGGTGTAACGTCGCACGACCGCGCAATTGTTAGTTAAAGCGACGCAGTGCCGAATCGCAAAAAGTGCTCTGGTAAGGAAGGGTGTTTAAAAGCCCTGTATTGAAGCGGTTAAGGAACGTCCGCCGTCGTTATCCACTCTATCAAGTAGGTGATTAATTGAGGATCTGTACTCTTTTTGAATGTCAGATTGTAGGGAGAGCAGCATCGCTTTCAATGTGTGTTCTGAGGCAGGATTATCTGTAGTTGTGTATGCAGCTAGAGATGTGGTGGGGATATCAGCCGCCATGGCACTACAGGTCTCAGCACCATGCTGCCTCTTCACAGGGGGAGAGTGCGCTGGGGAGTTTGCAGACCTCTTACCTCTATCTGCCAGAGAGGAAGCTGGCTGAGGTTGTTGCTCTTCTGACTCCTCCATGTCTGAGATAGGGTCAAAGGTTTGTGCAGGTACTGTCTGGGTTGTCCGCAGTGAGGGAGCTCTGTCCTGGCCGGCTCCATCTTGGGCTGGTGGCTTGGAGACCCTCATGTAAAAATCGAGCAGTTTCTGTGATCCGTGTGACCCGGATCGTCTGCGGGTCATACTTCTGGGGATGCAGGGTGTCAGCTGCCCCTCTGTGGGGGATGATGAGCTCAGATGAGTCGCTGGATGCCACAGAGTATCTCTGTGGAGGAGCGGAGCTCCGTGTTCAGGCAGCCATTCTCGTGTGCGGCCAGGCCACACCCCATCCACCATCGTTATACGTTGGCTGTTCTGAAGAGGCATATCAATGTTATGGCAGCAGATTGCTGCATAACCCCAGTATCCTCTTCTTCAGCGGGCAGTCTGCTTTCAGATAAAAGTGGTCTCTGCGGCAGATGCATTGGACGCATTTGCCTGCATAGCATAAAAGATGAATGTATTCCAGTGCCTGGGAAGCACAGGTGCCCCATAGAGCCTGCAAAGTCAATGACAGGCTGAAATATGTGGTTGTATGTATGTCCCAAATGTTACTCATGTTCGAAGACCTATAAACACAACATTTCTGCACTTAGGGCATACATCCCTGAAGGCATTTGGTCCTGAATGCAAGTACCAGTTGGAACAGGACGTAGCTGCCACATTTTTTATTTTATTTTGCATATGGAGATTTTTAAGGGTAAAAGTTTGTCGCCATTCCACGAGCAGGGGCAACTTTGAAGCGTGACATCAATTTACTTGGTGTACCATCATCTTTCACAATATAAAAAAAATTGGGCTAACTTTAGTGTTGTCTTATTTCTAATTAAAAAAGTATATTTTTTCCAAAAAAAGTGCGCTTGTAAGACCTCCTGTGTAAATACGGTGTGACAGAAAGTATTGCAACGACCGCCATTTTATTCTCTAGGGTGTTAGAAAACAAATATATATAATGTTTGGGGTTCTAAGTAATTTTCTAGCAAAAAAATACTTTTAACTTGTAAACAACAAGTCTAAAAAATAGGCCCAGTCTTAACCACTTGTCGCCTGCCCATTGTAAATAGATGTCGGCAAAGTGGTTGTCAAATCCTGACTGGATGTCATAGGACGTCCTTAGGATTTTGAGCCGCTGTGCGCCCCGCAACTACGATCTACGTGATCAGCCGTGTCCAATCACGGCTGATCACAGTGTAAATAGGAAGAGCCGGTAATCAGCTTTTCCTCACTCACGTCTGTCAGACGCGAGTAGAGGAGAGCCAATCGGCTGCTCCTCTGACAGGGGGTGTCTGTGCTGAATGACTATCAGCACAGCCCCCCTGAGG